>JAQGAO010004008.1:0-15941 GCA_034697705.1 Ommatoiulus sabulosus | reverse complement strand
TGATCGCCAAACAATGGCTTTGCACGTGAAGTAGTTCGAAAACCGAGAGCGTGAAGAGCACGACGCGCATCACGCGCTTGGTGCTCTTGGTGGATGATCACCTTAAATGGTTTAAAAGTTGTGTCGCCAGTATACGTCCATAGTATGATACGCCCCCTACACGCTACAGCAAACCGGCCTTTATGAATAGCCCCGATGACGAATACACAGGGGCCTGTCGAAATAAACTACTTCGAAATGCCCGTTCCTTTTACGCGCTCGAGGAAAGCGTCCTTTTGGAATGACCCTCCGACAAATATACCAACCCTACGGAAAAAAGATGGACGCGTTTTCTTCTTTATTTAATAGATGGATGAGGTATTCCATAAAACCCTATCTCAAAGGTTTTCCAGAACACCAAAAAAGGTGAAGTATTTGTGACAAGCAAAACACCTCTTTTTTTGGTATAGGCCTACTGAAGTACCTTTTTTTCTTAGAGTGTAGTGCATTAATTTTTATATAAATTCATCGTGATCCATGTGTATGGGTTTAGTACGACTATTTGAATATATAATATTTGATTAGAATATGTCAATTCCGGCATAATTGAATCAATAATGTTCAGTTTTCTGCTTTATATTTGAAACACCCGTCATCTTGAGGAACGACTACCGTGTCTTCAATTTTGATGCCATATTTGCACATTACATCGTCAATAGTCTCTTGATCAACCTTTTTCTCTTTTGTCCAGATGACGTATTCTATTAAAAATAAAATCAGCATTAACAGAATTCGAGAGAAACTTTGTATGAATTGAATTTGTTAAATGCTAACTAGAGAGAAAATCGATATTCAGTCTACCGCACATTGCAAATATTTAACCGAAAATCAAATATTTGTACCGTTTCGAACGGGACTTTATTCGGAAATTTTATCAAAGCGGCGGTACGGTGGAACCTCGTTAAGAAGAACTCGCTTTTTTTCGAATTTCTGCTATTAAGAAATAATTTTCAGTCCGCGTCTTATAGGGTATGGTCGAATAATAGTCGAATTCCGAAATCGGATATTACACATTTTCGGCTAAAACGAATTTGTCAGTTTAGACCAGTTAAGACGTTCAGTTAGAATGTTATTTTTCTTCAATTTTTTGAAAAGATAAGGAAAGGTTGCAGAAATAATTCAATTCAACTAAGTACCCTACAGTCAGCAACTAAATGCATGGCTATAGGGGGGTGGAGCTTATTTTCTGGAGAAAGCTCCTACGTCAGTTGCGATCAACTTAGACATCATTGTTAAATTGAACTTGAATTAAATTTGAACTATCACCAGGAAGGTAATTATTCCATTGTCTAATCGCATGCAAAATGTAAAACCAATTGAAGCAACCGTTTTAGCATGGAGCTCAAAAAAATTAAGGCCAACAAATAGTATTCATTTCCTCGTTTAAGACGAAATCGGATATTACAAATTTTCGGCTAAGAGGAATCATTGTAGGAATAATTTTAATTTTTTCGCTTAAGAGGAATTCAGAATTCGGATAGTACACATTTTCGGCTAAAACGAACGAATGTACGAACATTGGTCACTTATTCGTTTCACACGAATTCAGAATTCGAAGATGACAAAATTTCATCTAAAACAAAGGAATTTATACGAATTGTGTTTATTTATTTGTGTTAAGACGAATTTAGTATCGCTTGTTACAAACATTTGTCTATAACAGATGAATAATAATAATAATTAGAAATAATTTCATTCATATAATTGAAAAGTTATACATAAATAACTCTTTACAACCAACTAATATAGTATTAATGTCTTCGTTTAAGACGATTTCCGAATTCGGATAGTACATTTTTATTTAAATATGAATAAATGTACGAATAGTTTACCTTGGTGGAGGATTATGGAAGGTAGCGGTGAGCTCCTTGATAGAGTATTGTGGACAGTAGCGGCGAGGGGCAAAGGCTTTAAAGGGACAGTAGGTAGGGGTAGACAAGGCAGTCTTTTGGCTCTAGTATCCTGGTAGAGGATCGTGATGTGCCTCAACCAGAACCTGATGTATCACCTAAAACTACTTAATCCCACAAAGTACACTTGATTGGGGGCAGTATTGTTCATGGCTTAAGGATCGGTGGGCATGGAAAGGCAATAAAGTGGTGCTACCCTGGCACCCGTGTTGAGCACCTTACCTCTTGGGTAAAGGCTGCACTGTCAAAAGCCTGCTCTATACCTGTAGTAATGTTGCATGCAGGTACCAAAAACGTTCGACTAGGCTTTTCTAAAGTTGTTGCTGAGCACATTCGGCATATAGTTACGGAGATACGTCATATCAGGATGGGGTTAGGGATTGTGATTTTGGCAATTCTGCCCCAGTTTGATGGTGAGTTCCTCAGCTATCTCCTGAAACAGTTTGCACAAGAGATCTCTCGTATCTGTCATCAGTAGCGCATCACTCTTGCAGATGCTACCCATGATCTGCTATGTTATCCTGGGCGATATTTCATTCTTGATGATGGTTTACATTTTAATGCTGAGGGTAAAAAATTCTAGATTCTGTCCTGGTTACAGCTGTGGGTCGTGAGAACCAGAGAAACTAATAAAATCTAAAATGGGTAACTTTTCTAGAACTAATACATGTTTGGTACTGCAAAATTATTAATATTAAAAATTACTCTTAACTGCCAAAGTATAAAAAATAAATCATTACAATTTAGAGAACTACTGTAGTTAAATCTAAAGAACCTGACATCATCATTGGTTCTAAATCCTGGCTCGCTTCGGAACATTTTACCGCATAATTTTTTCCTGACAGCATAACCGTTTACCACAAAGATAGAACTGATGGGTATTGGATGTGTATTAATTGCACATTCAAAAGATATTAATTCGACAACGTTAACTGAGCTTGAAACTAACTGCGAACTAGTAATTTGCAGCATGTACCTCAAAAATGGGCAAAATTTACACTAATTTTCTTTTTTTTTGGCCAATTTACCTCTCTAAACATACATGGTGGACCAGAAGTCAGAGACACCCCAATTTTTTCTAAACCTTTAGAAATTAGAAAATCCGGTTTGTGTCATTAAATAGGATGTCTTGGCTGCTCTATCTATTGAAGTTATTAACTTTTACCTAAGACCATTTTTTCAATGAAATTGAAATTATAATTGTACATAGGACAAAATCTCAAACTAGTAAAACGAAAAGCACGGCTTGCTTGTATGTATTCAACTGGTGTCATTTTTAATAGCAATTATTTAGAGTTGTAAGAATGTTTTTAAAATAAAGGGAAACACTGATTGCTAGCTGCTTTTCAGCACTAATGCTCTGCTGTGATGTAACCTTTAAATTTCACAATTAGCAGAATTTATTTGAAGGTCCTTCCTTATGTTTCAAACCTTGTTTTAATAATTAATTTATGTGGCAAAAAGCTGCTATACATGCATGATAAAAGAGGTATTTAACCACAGCCTCACTGGGCACAACCAAAGTTAAGAATGGCACATTTTACTGTTAAGGAGAGGTTATTGTTATGGTGCAAGTAATGAAAATATGGTGGCTGCAGTTAGACTGCATAATGAATAGTCTATTCAATGCAGACAGATATGTCGAACAATGCTAAGAAAAATTTTCCTCCACTTTCGTGACAGCTAGGTTCTGTTTCACAAGCACCCTCGCACATGAACCAATGAAGTTGTAAGTACAGTGGTACTTGTTGTAGCTGCTTCCAACCCCCATAAAAGCAGCCGGTCTATTGCTTGTGATGTGGGGACCAGCCACTCTTCGTTGTTGCAAGTGCTTCATTTAAACCTGTTTTATCCATTTTATGTACACTGTTATCAAGAGCTTCAACAACAAGACTATGTGGCCCATATACATTACAATAACTGGCTCTTGAATTGCTTTCATGATGACCTCACATTTGCAGCAAATGTAACGGCATTGTAAATACCCACAACAGCTACTACTAGGCAGATTCGAACCAACATTGGTTAAAGCAGGTTTCTTATCAGTTTAACTGGCATGTTAATGTGTGGTGCGGTAACTTTGATGGCCAAATTTTTGGACCCTTTTCCATTAATGGAACACTAAATGCATAAAGATACCAAAAAGAGATCCTAAATGGAGTGGCAGCTGATTGTATTAAAGATTTGCTATTAGCACCTGCTTGTCACATGTGGTTTTAACATGATTTTGCTCCACCATATTATGCTGCAGGTAAACATCAGTTGTTGTATACCCTGTTTCCAAATCAATGTGCCAGCAGAGGTAAAGCAGTACCATGGACAGCACGTTCTCCTGATCTTTCTCCAAATGATTTTGACCTTTGGGATGTCATAAAGAGCTGGTTTATGGATCGCTAAGTGCAACATCAAATAAACTGCAGGAGCGCATTTGAGTTGAATGTGCAAAGAACTTTAAAGAGACCCTCCAAATTGTGGAACATTCGTTAAAATATCGTTCACAGTTTTGTGTTGGTGAAAAAGGAAGACACTTCAAACACCTCTTGAAATTTTCATGTTTTGTTTCCTTTAGTTCTATTTTATGATTTTTCAATACTATTACAAATACTGTATATTCACAGCAGTGCACAAGTGTGCTGCATCACAGCTAGCAATTGGTGTGTGTCTGCTTCTATTTCCAAAACATTGTAACATCTTCCAAGAAGAGAAAGCTATGCTCTTCATTTTCCTAATTTGACATTTTGTCCTAGGTGTTAAGGTTCAAAAATTATACTTTTAATTATGTAGAAAAAATGATTAATACCATCAATGGTTAGAGCACTCATGACATCCTCTCTAACGATTCAAACAGAATTTTCACATACTGTATCTTACAGCTAAGAATAAATTTGGGGTGTCACTGACTTCTGGTAAACCATATAGATAAATTTATTTGTGTTTTTCATGCAGTTTATGCTAAAATCAAAGTCCCTATGCTTATTATTGGAGGGGGGAGCTATATCTCTGACATCTGTTATTTTTAAGACTTTGGGGCTCACAGCAAATATTATGAATCATTTAAAGTAGCCATGCACTAATCATCAATACACAGCGTGGTTTTAGATAGGGTTGATCTCGCGAAATCCAGTTGGCTCTATTTGCACATAAAATTCTGGCTAAACTGGATGTAGGAAAAGAAATTCAGGTTCTATTCATTGGCTTTGCGAAAGCATTTGATAATGTTCCTCATCAAAATTTATTGCACAAATTATCTGTTGGCCTTATTGAACACATACTATTTTTGATTAAATCCTTTTTATCAAATCGTATACTAAAGGTTGTTATAGATGGGAAAGAATCTAGCAGCATTAATGTACAATCTGGGGTACCACAGGGCATTGTCTTATGTGTTTTACTGTTTCTGTTGTTTATTAACGATCTGCCGAATCTTCATTTTTATAAAACCGAATTATTTGCTGATTTTTCTGTACTATTTGATGAGGTAAGAGTTAGGGATCCATCTAGTTTGCAAAGGGAGCTTGACAACTTATCGAACTAGCACGATACATGGCAGTTTTAGCTTAATAAGGAGACATGTTTAGTTATGAAGACCTCCCATAAAAGGGATAAAATCACACCTTACTACAATCTAGGTGGTGTTCCTTTAAATGTGGTTTTGAGTGTGAAGTATTTGCGATCACCGTCATGGACAAAATGTTATGGCGTACGCAAATTAACAAAATTTCTAGTTGCAAAATGCAACTCCTTAGAATTGTCCAAACAATCTTCAGAAATGGTCCTCAAAATGTTATGGAGATTGGATACTTGTCAATAGTTTGACCTGTTTTCATATATTGCCCCCCTATTTCGATACCCTTTGGGGTGAGAAAGCCCAGGAACTTAAAATAGTGCAGCGAAGAGCTGCTAGATTTGTCATGGGCATGTATCAGCGAGACAAGAGCGTTACCCAATTGATCGAGTGTCTTCAGTGGGATTTATTGCGATTAAGATGGCAGGCTCAAGTGATGAGCCGGTTTGAAATTTAATTTGCCTGGTAATTCAAGTATGGTGGAGTGAAATTTTTAAACGTAAACACCGAGGTAGTAAAACCTGTCATTCCAATCCACTTATGAAACTCCGCGCCTATTGGGATCCATTCTGAAGGTCTTATTTGTTGCAAGGCATTAGACGTTATAACTCACTTCCAAAGGATAGCTTTAAGCTTCACAAAATTCAGTTTTCAATTATGTTGAAGACCAGACTAATGCAGTGGTAACTACCAAATAATTTTGGTTAATGGATTACACACCCCTACCACATGGTATTCATTTACTGATGTTAGGGTACTAAGTTGAATTGAACGACTACAATTAATACTAAAACAGGTTCGTTATATATACGAACGTTATAATACGAACTAAGGTTTAGCCAAACAGTTTTGACTTATTTCTAGATTTGTCTTAACGAGGTTCGTGCATGCGTGTGAATCTCTGGCACTGAACTAACCTTTACAAAGTAATTCCATATCCTTAATGATGCAAAAACTGTTGATATACATGTTGTCGTTGTATTCGATGGTGTAACCGTACAATTTAAGCGCCCCTAAATAATATGTGGAATTGATAATGTACAGGGTGTTTCATTTATCATGATTTGTCCAATATCTTTTGAAATAAATGGTAGTCGTAAAAGTTATCAGAGTACAAGTTTAATAACATCAAATTGCCTTTTAAATTATCCAAAAATTAAGAGGCAACCCCGGTTTCTCTATGGAGGATCTAGGGATCACCCTGTAATTTTCAATGGGGACTCCCATTTTTTTGCAGATAATGAATCTACACTTAAAACAATACGTTTTGTCTAAAAGATTTCTGGCATCATCTTAGATGTTTCTGTAATCGATGAAACTATAAATTTTGAGAAAGCTACATTTTCAAACCATGGTCAAATAATTCGGCACAACATGCATTTATGGGCAATGGACAATCTGCAATGGCTGCACGAAGTAAAACCTCAGTGCTTATAAAGCGCCAATGTGTGGTGTGGAATTCTAAATGGTTGAATTATTGGACTCCATTTTTATATATAGACGGCATGGTAAATGGTGTGAGGTATATGCTTACTTTTAGACACCATTTCACCTATTTTGCTTGATGACATACCACTTTAACAACATATGAGTATGTGTTATCAGCATGACAGTTGTTCAGCTCGTTATGCACGTGTGGCTCAAATGTCACTAAACAATAATTTGACTAATCGGTGGATTGGTATTAAAGGTCCTGCAGCTTGGCCCACTCGCTTTCCAGACCTTTCTTCTGAAGATTTTTATCTTTTTGGGAAACTAAAATTAATATGTTATGGAGTGGTTCACCAATAAAAAGAATGGAAGAGAAGAATTCCCGCAGGTTTTTAAAAAGGGAAACATCTTGATGTTGTTTAAGCTTGTCCTTAGCTTGTAATAAAACAGATGATAAGTCTGCGAGAAAATCAGAAAATGTGTTGTGTAAGTAAGAAGGATCATGGCGTACTGCACAGAGATGCCTAAGGATGTGGTCATTTGCTGATAAACTGCTGCAATAAACTGAAAACAGAGGGTGTGCCATATCTTGAAAAAACTTGCAAAATTAAAAGTTTGACAATGTACTCAGCCTTAGCTGACGCGAATGAAAAAAGTTTAATAAATCCAGTGGTGACGTCCATGACAAAAAGAATAACAGAGTTGCCATTGGGAGTGACAGGCAAGGTCCTGACAAGAACAACGCTCAAAACTGAGAATCTTTCTGGGATGCTCGGTGAAGAGAGTGGATCATAAGAAGTCCTATTATAAGGGTTAAACTTCTCGCAACTGGAACATTTGGAAACATAGGTGTGAACATGCTTTCGCAAGCCAACCCAATAATATTTTTGGACGATACGTTGAATAGTAGCAACATTACCAGGATGACCTGCTTAAGGGTCATTGTGATTCCACGAAAGCACTTTTTGTTTTAAGGAAGTGGGAACGACTAAACCAGGCTCATCATAAGGCATAGAAAGTACACGGTACAAAACACCGTGTCTAATCAGATAGCCTCTGGCAAGAAAAGTTCTTGTTTCGAGATCCTTGTTATTAGAATTTAATCCTGATATGGTTTGTCCGCACTCAGGGTCGTTAAGTTGGAGAGACTTGAAATCGGTCGAGGTTAGATGTTTTTCATCAATAAAAAAATTGGTGAATGAGATCAACTGGTTTATTTTTACCCGTGGGTCGAGATAAGAGATCAGCAAGGTGACAAAGGGTGCCGGGGATGTGTTCGATATCGAAAACGAAATGTTGGATTTTAAAAATTCATCTGGCTAATCGACTGTCTGGTGTCTTTTGGCTATTAAGTCATCGAAGAGGACTATGATCAGTATGAACAATGAACTTCATACAATCAAGATAGCCATGGAATTTTTGAACTGCCCATGTAACAGCGAGCACTTTTTTCAATGGTGGATTAATTGCGCTTGGCTTTATTGAATAACTTTGAAGCATACTCGATAACTGAAGTCCCCCTCATCTCTCTGAATGAGGACAGCATCTATAGCCTCGTAACGCATAAGTATATAGGCGAAATCCCAAGGAAATATCCGGATGAACAAGGATCGGAGCCTCACATAATTTCTGCTAGAGTAAAGAGAAAGCTTGTTGGCATTTCTCATCAAAAGCAAAGACTATATCTTTTTTAAGAGATTGTTCATAGGAGCAGCAATCTAAGAGAGGTTAGGAATACATTTTCCAAACCAACGACATGAGGACTTACTTGCTTGATGTTAGTTGGAAACTTCATATTAACAGCAGCTTGGATTTATTCTTCATTAGGACTAATACCTTTCTCTGAGATCATGTTTCCTAAATATTTTACATAATTGGTGAAAAATTTGAACTTTGCTCTCTTAAGGAAAAGATTGACGCGGCTTAGTTATTAAAGGACGTGCTTCACATGTTCGAGATGATCATCAAATGTATCACTTACTTCCAAGAAGATCATCCTGTAAACTCAAACGAAGAAACCAGAGAGAAAGGACTTTTTTAAAGACATGCTGGCAATGAGCAGCCGAGTTCTGTGCACTTATAGGCATCCTAGTATAACAATAGGTGCAAAAAGGGGTAATAGTCAAAAAGTATTATTGACATTGCTCAGCAATAGGACTCTGCCAGTAACAACTAATAAGATCTAAAGTTGTCATAAATTTATTTTACGCAATTGAGCGAGCAATTCATCAATGCGAGGAATTGGATACGGGCTAAACTTCGGGAATTGTAATCCTATTAAGAGCACGGAAGTCAGTGACCAAACGAAGGTCTGTAGAACCGGCTTTGGAACCATGGAGGGAGCAGCCCATTCAGAGACAATTGATTTGGCAAACCATGCTGAAGTAACTCCTAGATCTTCTTAAAGAGCTGTTTCCTTCTAATCGGTGAATAAGCGTCCCTGGCGAGAGCCAGGGACAAGGTGAATCATTTATGGTTCAACCTTTGCTGGGTCAGAAGGCTCGCTGAAGATATCAGCATTTTGTAGAAGTGAGGTGTTGACTTGGTGTTTTTGAGACATTGATAAGTTTACACCCTCGATTGTTAGGTCGGAGAGACATCTAACTTTTAAACCTGGTGAACGACGTTCAATTTGGCAGAAGTTACGGTATTTGGAATAAAAGACTAAGTGTTATAACGAGGATGAATGTCAATGCCTGCGGTTATCATAAAATCCATACCTAACAAGATTACATCGCCTTGATATGCCAGTATCAAAGTTAGGCAAATGGGAAAATTCCTGTCATTGATAGAAATTTCAGTATCAACCTTGTAGACCTTTTCGAGTTTAGGCTCTTTTTCGGCAAGCTGAAAAGTCTTAATAGAAGAAACCATGGGTGAATTTAGCTTATGAAACTTCTTCCAAAAGTGTAGACCACTGATCGAAGTTGATGATGCAGAATCTAGAATGCATCAAATGCCCCCTCCCCAAGAATGTTGACTTGGAGATGTACATGTATAAAGTTATCCTTGTTAGACCTCTCATTTGAGGAACAGGGGGCATTAATCTTAATCATGTTAGTCTTAATGGAGGACTTCTACTGTTATTGGGAAAGGTCAGTGGATTAACAATGGGATTTCCACAAATTGGACAGCCAGTGTGTAAATCAATGGACTTGTCACTGGATGGAATTTTCCTCACTGTTGTCGAATTTTTTGCGCTCAAAATGATGTCTTCTAGGAGAGCTAACATTAGTATCTTCAGCTGGAGTACGTTTTGGTCGAAAAGCATCTGACCAAATATGATTTTCAAAAAGTATTTTTTCTTGTTGGAGAGCGAGTTTCCAAAGATCCTTAACTGTGTGTAAGAATTCTCGAGCAATAGAACGTGTGACATTCACATGTAATGCAGTATACATAATTCAGATCTTTGCAAGTTCAGATTTCTGAGTGCAATGATTGTTCAGTTGGTTATTGATATAATTCAGAAACTCGGCAGTTGATTGTCCCTCTCGTCGCTGAATGCGATTCAAAATCGCATAGCGTGTTTAAAATCTCGAACGTTGGGTGAAGCACAAAACCATTATGTACGAGCATCTCTTTCAAAGAGAAAGCTGAGAGCTGCGAGAATTTGGTGATCTGCGAGTGCAAATTGTGATGTTAAGTGTTTATGGGTTGCCAACCATCCCACAAATTTAGGAGTGTGTGTACCAGAAATTTTAATCTGAAGAGGCTCAGTTTTCTAAGACTTAATAAAGTCTTGAGAAGCAACCGAGAGTTGTGTCTGAAGTGAACGAATAATTTCATTAACTCTATCCTGAGCCTTACAGGGAGATAAGGCCTGATGATGTATCTGCTGTTGTAAATGAAAAATCATAGCAGCAGAACGATTTAGGTAATGTTTTAAACGAGGATGTTTGTCAACAAGGTCTCATATATCATGAGTTTAGACAATCCCTACGCAGATGAAAACCTCATTGGGATCAACGGTATCCTTGTTAAGGTCGGACGAGTATGTGTCTACAGGTATAGGGAGTGTTGTTTCTATCCATGTTGGGCGCCAATTATAAGGCGAACGAAGAAGTTTTAACTCGTGGAAAGAGTGAGAGAGTCAACGAGGTTGAATCCGATGAGCTTCGAAGAAACTTCAAGATGAAAACAAGGTTGAACAGCGTGAAGAGCTTATTTAACCTCGATCCTCGTCTCAACTTAAGATGGCAAACAAGCTTTTCTTCTTTGATCACTAAACTGCTATCTTCGTGCTTGTTGACAAGTTGAATGTCCCAGTTGAATAGCGCTTCTCGTTGACCCTATGACTCTGCCGAGGTTGTTTTCTCTGACCCATGATATTCTCTCAAAAAAATTTCTCCCGTAGCTTTAATTCAAGAATCCAAACGAGCATTTCGATGTTTACTCTTTTAATACGAAGACTAGAGTCTTGATTCAACATGAACCAGAACTTCACAACAGAGTGAATAAAAGTGAGAAGCAACGCTTCTTAAATACCTTAAAATAGGGGGCGCTGCAAAAAAAACAAAAAAAACGCGCCAATCGCGATACAGAGTGGCAGAGCTAAAGCGAGGCTCGAAAGGGAAGAGAAACAAAAGATTCGAATGGGGAAAGTAAATTCTCAAGAATCATCATTACAGTTTTTGGTATTAATGCGAATTTCTCAAAGTTTATAGTTTCATCGTTAAGGCAACATCTAAGATGATGAAAAAAATCTTTTAGACAAAACTTATTGTGTTTTAAGTGCAGAGTTCATAATCTGCAAATAATGGGGTCCCTTATTTAAAATTACAAAGGGACTCTCTATAAGGGGTTGAGGGGCCCCTTCATTTTGGCATGATTTAAAAGGAAAGTTGATATTATTAATCTTGTATTCTGATAACTTTTACGTTTTACTATTTATTTTAAAGGATATTGGTCAAATCATGATAAACGAAACACCTGGTATATTCGGTCAAATATCGATTAATTTAAGAGATTTAATTAAGATTCTACATACTGTTGTTTAGACAGTGCATGACATAAGTGTCGTCAGTTAACTGCTCCACTTCGTACAAATCAGATGAGAAATTTCCGTTCCTAAGTTAAAAACACAGTATGATACACGTGATATACCCAATCGTTTTATATATAATATATAGAAGCTTACAAAATGTGCTTATATTGATAATAATTTGTCAGAACAATATTTTCATAATGATTTTGGAGTATTTTAGCTCATTTAGCCTCAAATTGCTATAGATATATTTTACCAGGGTACCCCCAGACTTGGAAAACATGCAAAAGTCGGGGAAGTTCAACGTATTCATGTTGTCACGATTAAAAATTAATGCTTCTTCGTGGTTAGTTTAGAGACCATTTGTAAATTTTCTGAAACGAAATTTGCAAACTTTGCCTTAGTTTCGGAGGACAAATTTGCAAAATTTTCCACATTTTCAGAGTACAAATTTGCCAGATTTTAAGTCTTCCAAGCAGATTTTCAGCCTTTACCTAGTGCTATATTTAAATATTTTCTAACATTTTCCGAGGACATATTTTGAATGTTTCCTAACCTTTTCCGAGTACAAATCTGCACAACATTTTACATTTTCGGAATACAATATTGACAAATGTTCAAAAATATTTCTTGCTAATCTTTTTAAAAAAAATTGTCTATGTTGATTTTTACAATGTTTCAAAATTGTCATTAGTAGAAATTTTACAAAATATTGTCCCGTTTCGATTATGCAAATCGTAGATAATATTAGCATATGTCCGGTCAGTGGAATTTTTTTAAATGTGAAAAAGTCAGGGAAGTTTAAACTGGATTCTATTGAGTTCACTCTTGGATTGGTCAGTTGAGAAGTGGGCATTGTGAGTGTCTCTAACATATGCCCGAGGTTTACGTGGAATTCTCTACCAAATTTCATTAAAATTACATACAGCAGTATTGCTTTTGTTGAAAAAATAATTGGATAAATTCTATAAGCACTCCTCGTATTAATCACCAAATTACAAACGATAAGTTGTGAGTCTACGATGAATGCAACCTTGCATTACACGCATGTATGGCAGGAATGCTCGCTGCATATGTACAGTCCGGGTACTCCCAGACCTGTGAAAGTCAGAAAACTTGAACATGTCTGGAAATGTCCGTTAGAAGTCAAGGAAGAATGGGGCTTATTTGGAAAAAGTCAAAGAAATATAACGTAGTCATGTTGTTGCTATTAACAATCTTCCTAAAAATATTTCAGAATTGTTGCAAATTCAATTTAACAGTGATGCATAAAGTCAATTGCAATTGACGTTGGAGTATTCTTCTGGAAATGGGCGAGCCCATTTGTTTGCAGATTGTAGAGTACTGAGTTAAATTTGTTAGCTCAGGGCCTATTTTCCGAGTATAAATTAGAAAAATTTTCCACGTTTTCCGAGTACATATGTAGACAAATTTCCCACGTTTTCCTAGGATAAAATTTCCAATTTTTACGTTTTTAGAGAACTTATTTGCAAAAAAATTCCACATTTTTACCATTTTCCGTTGTCAACATCTCAAAATTTCCCACTTTAAGGGGAACTCAAAGACAGCAAAAGGGAATGGGACATTTTCGGAATCTATTCCTGGGGCTCCTAATTGCAGTAGAATTAAATTTTTTGTTTTTTTGAATAAAGCCCACATGCAACTATTAAATGTTCCCCCCATTTGTAAAATTACGGTAATAATTATTTTTTTAAAATTAAAAAACAAAACAACAAAAGTTTCCGAAAATTGCCATTGGGTGGCGCTAGTTGTAGTCAGAACCATAAAATCTCACAATTTTTGATTTTCAGTAACGTAATTTTATGTGTTTAAAAGTGTTTTTTCCTGAAATTATTTTTTCATTAAATGGATTAAAACATAAAGAACACGTTTTAATCGTTACCATACCTGATTAATAGAGTCTTAATTGAGAACTTAAATTCCGAAAATTATGTGGCAAATTTCAAACCAAAAAGTCATATGGAAGTGTTGTTAAATATGTTACCCTGTACTTAATCCTTGAGATTATTTCTATTATCTTTCTATACTAAAAAACCCGTTAAGGTGGGATTATTATGTACTTTAAAAAGAGGCGACCTCTCTTGCCAAAACCACATTCCCAAATTCGGTTCCTTTGAAGTGGGGGATACGGGAGCCATAAAGCACGTGTATCGAAAAGCACGTGTCACCATCATCCATTGTAGAAGGATCGTTTTTAATTGTTCTAATGCTAATATTTTTAGCTAGTTTAACGCTAATATAATTATTGCTGTAGGTTAATTTAGTGTTTTAGAAGTGTTTATTATCGTTCCTGTTCAGCAACGTGATTTGCAAATACAATTTAAAGGATAAAGGCGCCATAGAGCACGTGTCGACCATTGTAGAAGGATCAATTTCTCGTTTAAGTGGTTGTTTTCGGGCACGTTCATTAGTGCTCAGGTACTGCAAGGAGATTTGCAATACACAGGGGAATTTTTAGGGTGTGTTTTTTATTTGTAAGTAGCAAGCGTAATAGGCTAGATAGGTTTGGCTAATTGTTTAGGGGTTTAGTTGGAGTATTTCTGGTGACATTTGTCTATTGACTTGTTAGACACGGTATCGAATAACAATTCGTTAGGATGTGTATTGAGGGCTGTACGATAGATGAAAAGAAGGAGGGGGCGGCCTGGATTCGGTGTGATGGGTGTAAGGACTGGTACCATCAACCATGTGTAGGTGTGACAGGGGAGCGCAGACAGGAGGAGGGAAGGATCCCGAAAAAAAGAGTGAAGCCTTATTCTGGTTGTGTAAGGGCTGCTGTAAAGGGCTGCGAGCCCTGATTACCAACAACGGTAGGGACACTAAGGGTCAGATGGGGACCGAAGGCTTGAAGGAGGAAGTAGCTACTCTACAGCAGGAGCTGGAGGGTATTAAAACGGAAATGTTAGCTTCGAAAAAGGGGAAGAAAACTGCCCAAGACTTGGAAAAGAAAGTGGCAGCTCTCCAGCATGAGTTGGGAACAGTCAAGGAGGAGGTGGCTTCTCTTAAAGTGTGGCAGACGGAGGCACTAGATGAGGTAGAGAGGGTTAGAACTGAATTAATGATATGTCAGCTGAAGCTGGAAGAGGCGCAAGGCGCAAGGGGGATGGAGTCGAGCGGTCCGGTAACTGTAATGGGTATGGAAGAAGTGCAGGGGGCAGAACAGGATTTCGTACCGAAGGGGCAGGATGAGGGGGTGCAACTTTGTCCTACTTTGTCCTACATGGGGGTAGGGGTATCGGGGCAGCCAGGTGCAAATAGCGGGGAGCTGGGGGATGATGGGGTAAATAGCTTGGAGGGAATGAAGCAGGGGGGTGAGGAGGAAGGTAAGACCGGGACTTTAGGTACTAAAGAGGGTGGGGGCATGGCGATGGCGGAAAGGACAGGGAGCCAATTGGAGGAGCTCGGGGTAGGGCCAAAAGACGCAAACCCAGAGGATAGAATGGCTGTTAGGGGAGGGCCAAAAGACACGAGCCTGGAGGATAGACCTGCTGATGGGGAGGGCACCAGGGGAAGTGAGACCGGGACGACTTTGGCCATCTAAAAGGGAACTGGGTACCCAGGTGGAGGGGACTGCAGGGAGGGGGGCTATGGATGAGCAGGGAAGCCCATCAAGCGAGGGCAGCGGGACCACCATAGATGGGCCAGGGAATAGCATTAGCGAGCTGGCTAAGGAAGGGGTAGTCACAAGGAAGTTGAGAAAATGGCCTCAGTTGGAGGGGGAAAGGGCCAGGGAGGGGGGCGCAAAGGTGGAGAGGAAGGAATGGGTCTTAGCTGGAGACTCTCTGGCAGAACGAGCATGGGGAGCACTAAGAACAGTGGCGGGCGTTAATACAGAGGAATGGGCTATCGTCAACACAGCAGTTGGGGGTACCACGTTACGTCAGTTTTATGAATACGAGGGGGAGAAGAATATCTGCAGTGCAAGCACTAAGCGGGTGCTGATGCACTTTGGAACGAACGATCTGCAGAGGGAATCAGTAGAGAATATGGT
>JAQGAO010004007.1:0-15942 GCA_034697705.1 Ommatoiulus sabulosus | reverse complement strand
AAGTCAGTAAACAGGGTACCCCCAGTCCTGGAAAACCTGGAAAAGTCAGAGAACTTAAAAGCTCAGGGTCCATTTGCAAACTTTCAAATTTTTCTAGTATAAATTTGCAAAATTTTCATTTTTCTCTAGCATAAATTTGCAATATTTGCAAAATTTTCATTTTTCTCTAGCATAAATTTGCAATATTTGCAAACTTTTTCGAGGACAGCTTTACAAATTTGTCCACGTTTTCCCGAGAACAAATTTGGAACATTTTCCACGTTACCAAGTACAAATATGCAACATTTTCAATTGTTTTCGAGCATGCAGATTTGTAAAATTTTCAACAGTTTCCGCGGAAAAATTGGCAAAATTTTCAACCTTTTCAGAGAATCAAAGTATATAAAATGTACGTTTTCCGAGTACAAAGTTGCGAAACTTTCACAATTTTCCGAATATAATTTTTTTTTAAGTTTCGGACGTCCGAATCGAGGGGAGAAGGCAAATTTAGCGGACGTTCTTTTTGAATGGCCCCTAATGTGCTTTGCCACAATCATTTCAAAGCCCCAAGAATCTACAGCGAATTTTAGATTAATGGAGATATCATTCATGATTTCATAATCACACAATTGTCACAATGTAGAATTTTTTACGCCTCTTTTAACGACGCCAGTTATTTGTGCACATGCGTTGGAGCAGGTGGGCGGGGCGTCTTGATGACATTTCGCGTCATGTCGTGAAGTGCGACTGTCCCTTGAAGGATATAACTTGGCATGGTAAAGCAGTCAACATTTAGGGACAACTTGCAAATATACCGTGTACTTGAAAAACTATAAGGGGATAGAATTTCTTTGAATTGTATATGGAATTTCCAATAACAAAAATAAATTAGTCATTTAAAAATTGAATGGAATAAAAACACTGCAATAATATTGCGCATCACTGCGCAGTATTAGTGCAGTGAACTGAAGTTTTTTACTACAGTAATTCTTTGAAAAACTTAATAATTTGCAATTTCCTCTTGAATTGCCAATAATTTTGCACCGGTTTTTAATTTCAAAAGCGTGTCCAAAAATGCATGTAATTTAATCAGTTTTTTAGGTTAGACTTTTGGTTTGAAGACAGGAAAGAAAAGAATGTTGTTTCGGAAAGATTACGATTGAAAATGTTTATATGTTGTGATTGCCAGTTACTGAAGCTACGATGGCGCCATCTGTTATTTTGCCCTTGTTCGAATTCCAACCGCATCAACTTGGCGCAGTGGCACACTTTTGAATAGTTTCTCCATCTTCAAGTGGTTTATTATATTGTACAAAATAAGAGACTAAGTACAGGGTTATTACAAAAGAATCAGCTGGTTTTGGAAAGATATATTTGGTAAGTATTACAGATACAATAGTAAATGACACACAAAAAAGGGGAAAAGTCCAAGTTTAAAATGCGCACTTGCAAACTTTGCTTTAAACGCCCAGGTGGCGACTATGCAGCAGAAAGCGTTTGTGTGCTCGAATGCACACTTAAGCGTGCATCACGGTGTATGGGCCGAACTGGACAACCTTGTAGATGTGTGTGATGTGACGCGAGGATCTCACATTGAACATTTTGGATGCTATGATTAAAAACTTGGACATTTTCACTTCCTCTTTTGTCCCATTTACTATTGTATCTGTAATACATTCGACAATTTTTCTTTTTAAAATCCGATGATTCATTTGTAATAACCCTATTATTTAATAATATGTAATTGTGTATTAATTAGCTCCTGAGGAGGGCGTATGAACGCCGTAACGTCGAGCAAATCAAATAAATTTTCAATTGAAACGGACTAGATAGTATATACATTAAAATTGTAATTTTGTTTTGACGCGAATTTAAATCGCTCTGAAACTTGAAATTTACCTACATTTTTTGGAATGAAGAAAAAATTTGGTTTCATTCAGAATATTTTGCTTATAAATGAGAGATTTAAAACTTTTCTAAAAAGAAATTATTTAGGGTAGACGGATTTAAACCACTTTATGGGTGTAAATAAATCCTTACAACGAAAGTGTCCCTCAAAATTTTCGCAATGTGGTTAATGGATATCGTACTTTAAAATGAAAATATCTCAAAATTCGATCGATTGTTAAATGATACTACATTTTTGGGTGTGGACAGTGTGGATATAATGCCACTATAGCCAACAAGCTTAAAGCAACGGCGAGTTGTTCAAAAATGACTTTATGGCCATTTCAACCGCCCTTGACGTATACTTTTCATTTATTTACAGATATATGTATGCATGTTTGCTCTAAGTGACTGCATGATTATTGATAAAGTTGTCTTTAATGAGCAAACATGCGACCGTCTATACCAATATAAACAAAAGGAAGTCAATTTGAATCTAATTTCATGAATTTCTACCTGTGTCGATTTGTGGCTTAGCGATGTTGACATTTTCGTACTTAAGTGTAGAAATGGGTCACCCATTGTGGCATAGCGAAAGTTATAATCAATTGGCAATTTGCTCATGTGGTTCTCTCAAATAGTTGCACTTCCCTAATATTTGGGATGAATTCCTAAGCAAATACAAGTTGTATAGTATTCGGTATTCGTCTAGTTTATGTAACCAAACTTTGCAGTCAAGTATAAACAACCTATTGAATGCATTTTCTTTATAACAATGCGCTGAGAATAATAAGAACGCTTCGAAGCATTGCTATATCATTCATACAGTATATACTGTATGTACAGATGATTATTTGATGATTATTCAGTAGTCACGCTACTGACGCATTACACCTAGAGCCGTTGCTACAAGATATTCAATTAGCAATTTATAACCTGAGTTATATAGGTTGAATCTAGCTAATCTGCACATTTTCATTTGAATTTTTCATTTCTCCTATAGTTGAGCATACGTAAATTATTTAATCCTCTCTTTTGCACTATGAACAATCTGCTTAATATCATAGACCCATTTTTTGGCTTGTTTTATCTTTTTGGCATTTGCTCAATTCCAAATGATCGCCCTCAGCCAGGAGCTATGTTCAAAACTATTCATTATATTACGAAATTTTTATTCCCACCATTGGCAATTGCGCTAATTCTTGCATATGTTTATGCACTGAAGTTTAAAATTCAAAATGTAGATGTTGACTTCAGAGGGCACACCGAAGACCACGCGCGTTACTACATCACTCTAAAATTGGTCACTGATTTGAATTTTCTAACATGCTTTGCCTTTCTCAAGTGCAATGAAATTGCAGTTCAGAAATTATACTACCATGTGGAGGCAATTAAACTGACGACCAAATTGAACGATTTGGTGGAGAAACCTTGCAATGCACTTTATACAGCATTTGTGAAGGCATCTATATACCAGTATACAATCGCTTGCGGCTACCTCATTCTCCCGATGTTCGTTAAGACGTATTCTGATAATAATCACAATATCCCTTTCGATCCCGAATGGATTTCAAAAATATTCATTGACGGCATGATAAGTCAGTTTGAAATAATCTTATCTTACCTTTCTTTAATGTGCATTGCATTTATGCATGTACTAAATGTCTACCTGAATCATAGCTTAGTTGTTGCCAAAGAGAGGACAAAACTGACCAAGTCAGAGTTCCAACCACAACAAATTATGCGAGTGATTGAAACACACCTGGAAGCCAATGCTATGATCTGTTTGATGGACGCATTGTTTTCGAAAATTATTCTGACTGCATTCGTTTTTCAAACGATTTCAACAACTATTATCACAATTAATTGCTGCTCCCTGAATCCTGGTCAGTTGAAAATTGCCTTGCTTTTCTTAATCGTGGGAGGGTCCTGCGTTCCAACAATTGTTTTTCTTCTAAAGGCGCTCCTATCATCTTGCAAAGTCAATACAATGGTAAGAAAATTATCAGTTAATCTCATGTCTATATCAATAAGATTGCATTAATACTATCCATAATACTCTGTATGGTATATACAATATATCTCGATCTGCTTGGTCTTGGTGAACTTGGTGGCATATAGCCGATTATGATTTCTGGATAGATTTTCTTACAACACTAATAGCAGTGCACTATTGGAACTATAATACACTTATATGCATTGGTTTATTTTGAGGGAATTTGCATTTTATTTCAAACTAAGCCCTTCCGGTTAGATGTTGCGTTTGTAAAAGCATTTTTTAAGAAAGATAATCATTTCTTTTACAGATGAAGCAAATGCTGTGGTCAATGAGTCATCCTATGGCTAAAAGAAACCAGCAACTTATGAGCAATCGCTTTTGCTTGGTAATTAAATTCATGGTTAACAAATTCTTATCTGTGAGATAGTTTGTACGTGTGCACGGTTTTAATTCAACAGGCGAAATCTTCATTTTCTTGCATTAAGGAGAGAGTGAATCAACTGATTTTTATGTGTATCACCTGTTGTACCTCGAAGACCCTGACTATGGGCGGTCTTGCTGAAATTGATGGAGATTTACTTTTGAGTGTAAGTTATACATTACTATTATAAGGGTGCACAAGATCAAAAAGGTTCCTTTTCAGGCACTGGAAATTGGATCGAAGCATATTGGCCATGGTGGGTCTCTTCAACTTCCCATAACTTAATTAGAGCCTCACCATGCATAAATCCGAGGCTCTTCCTCTTTATTCTCTTTGTAAATTAAAATTGATTCTTCTTTATATGATTTTAAACCAAGGAATGAATTTCCAAATTCCCCCAAAAAATCGTGTTAATATTTTTAAGATGCTCGATCGATCGTCCCCGCACTTTTGCTGTTTTAATGTTCTGTTTTGTCAAATTTTGTTAGTTTTTTCTCATGGCACTTGACATCGTCAATTTATTTATGGGCAATGGATGGAAGAAGCTCCAACGTATGAATGAAGAAGCCAGTAAAATTATGGACCATTACTGGTATAAGAACGTATTTGGCAATGACGATAGCTCATTCGGGGCTGTTTATAACCGTAGCAGAAGTTATTAGCACAGTGTTATTAGGTTATGGTTTGCGGCATTTGCCCCCAAGCACCTGCCTTTTATTCTAAGTGACTATATATGTACATGTACAGTATATACTCACAGCAGGTATAGATAATTTGCTTAAGTGACATATTGTATATTCGCGATTTTGCACTAATATAATCGGAGCACATTTCGGATTTTTATTAATTAGAAGAAAAGAGCAACTTGCTTTCTCTATATACTGATCGATCTATCTAAAGTACTTTCCGAAATGGGTCAATCCGTGTTTTAGAAAAATTTCGTTATATTTTTTGTTAGATACAGATATATTAGAAGTCTTTTGGAACTTAGGATCTGGATTTGTGACTTTTCCCGTCTATAATATGTAATATATGTAGGCCTATGCCAGAGATGGAATTACAATTGTACATGTATGTATATATGATCACCATTCATTTAATGTTTAACACTTAAATGTATCACGGAATATTGTAGGTATATTACCATTTCCCACGCGCTAATCTACTTTTATTACACCACTCAATAAGTTATTAAAGCTATGCAGCACAATTATTTACCGGTAATCATTATACAGTATAACAGTAAACAACCGTGTAACATACTTTATAGTAAACTGTACAGGCCATAATCCATAAAAGTAGATAAGGAGGTTTGGGTGTTTGAGCCGTAGAAACAACTGTCTGAACCCCTTACTCAGTGCCCTTAAAAACAATTAGAATTTTAATAATAAATAATCATTAATCAAATATTAATTATTTTCAATATTTTAGTAAATTTAATTAATTGAAATGTAATGTATGTATAAAATGTCTAACTTTTCAGTGGGTCTAGGGGTTCACGCATTAAATAATTCAAATATTTCAATACATTTTATAAATTGAAAAAGTTGTTGACATACTTATTAAATATGGTATACTCTATAGACTATCGTATATAAATCTTTTAAATCAATCCGAAAAAATATTGTGATGAGTAAGGATTTCATTTACTACTAATCGAAAGCTGTCATTGGCCCATTAGCTCAGTTGGTTATAGCGTCGTGCTAATAACGCGAAGGTCGTGAGTTCGATCCTCCCATGGGCCATTATTTTTTCTTTTCCATTTTATGTTTTCTCAGCTTTCTGTTTTATTAGTATGAATAATTTAGTATACTTGGAAAGCCTTTTACTAAAAATAGATCTCTCAAAAAATACCAATCAAAGATTAAGGTCATGATTAGAGCCACATGTACAGTATATGGAAAATCGACTAGGTTCAGTCCACAGTACATGTATATGGTTCAGTCGGAGTAGCTCAGCTGATCACAGTATGGCCTGGTTCAACACACGTAAGCCATCTATTGATTAACGCCTGCAACTAAAACCACAGTACATGTATACATACTGGTATGCTTGTCGGCACTTTTGAAATCAGGGTGATAGCCGTTATGCAGCGCCTTCCTGTGAATTAGTTGCAAACACTCCTAGGGGCCATTCAAAACGTGCATACGCACAATTTGCCCAAAAATGGACCGGCCATCTACCTCTTAAACGCGGACGTCCTTTTTGAATGGCCCCTTATGCAGCTACTGAATCAGGTGGCGCTTTGACACCATCAAGTGCGTTGAGTCGGCGTACTGGGTATTATACTATGCTATAACAACATTGGCATCTTTAATATTCCATCTATGCAAAGTTCGGCAGTATGGAATTCGTCAACGTTCTTCAGTTCTATAGGCTAACTACGCTTAATCACACTTCGTTTTGGAAGGGCTGAGCCAAGGTCCTAAAAAGTAATTCAACAATCATGGAGTTGGTGCGTAAATGACAGCGTTTAAGTATAGTGTGGGAATCCCTTTTTGGATAGGAGAGTATTAGTATAAGAGGACCTCACTTACCTTATTTGGGTATTCACCTGTGAATGAAGTTGAGAATGTGGAATACGAAATAAATCATGTCAAAGGATATAAGTCGAATTCCTCCGTTTTAGTGCCTTTCCTCGGTTTCCAGGGTATGAATCAGATAATTTTGGATTATGGAAATATCTTCGTCATTCAATGGATCGTGAGAGAAAATGACTATTTCGTCAGCCAACACCAATACTGTGTAGGCTGGGAATTCGGAAACTTCCACTGAGAAGCTTGAAATCGGTTGATCCTCTGAAATTGGTACCCTCAACACGTAATATACTTGATCAACTACGTCTATGGCGGGAATTTGATTCATAATATTTAATGTATCTTCGATTGCACTGCTCAAACAACGCTCGCAGAAGGGAAAGAACAATAATAACGATTGCATAGATCTTCAAATATCTCAACGAGTATCAAAAGTTGGAATTTAACAAAAACAGAGCGTGACTGGAACTTTCACATAAAAGATGATAGGAACATGGCATAGCACAATCTTTTGGAGTTCGAAATTGTCTGTATGATTAAGAGGCGATATTTGGTGATGGACTAGTTGAATACTCTTTTATCTTTAAGTAAAACCCGTAAAGAACATAACACTTCCTATCAAAAACCTCTTCTTCCAACGGGAAGATGGAGGTGACAAATAACAAGGTGAGCAAAAGCTCAAATAGGAGATTTTGCCACGAGCATTGACTTATTGACCCCTCATAAAAGAAACTTTTTGAATCGCTATCACAACGAGAATGAATTTAATTTGGGAATGGTTGGATTTGAGTGAATTGTGCAAAAGGAATGTAAGTATTTCACTCCGAGATCAAAGGGAACTTTCGATATTCAAAAAGGGGAACATTTCTTTCTTATAATAGAAGATCTTGAGGACGAGGGATCACCGCGACCCGTGACCTGAGGAGTCAACCTCGTCGTATACTCGTAACATTAGTAAACAAGCAATTGAACTAAGGGTCTCGGGGTGTCTGAGAGGAGCGACACAGCGACCTGGAGTACTCCACTTCGGGATGACTTTTTGTTGTAAGGGAAATTTTGAATAAAAGGGTGGATTCTAGAGGGAGCAGGGATCGGAAAAAGGGTACTAGAGGGGAGCCAAAAACGAAGGAAATTTGGGCCAAACAGGGGAAAAGAGAACTTCATACACTTCCTCTCACAAGGACCAAAAGTTTAGAAAAAAAAGAGCATGCATTTCAACATGTAAATAAGGCACTGGATTACCTCCACCTCTGCTGGTTTGAGCGACTTTCACAATTATTCTGCTTGAATTATTCTCTAACAACTCAATTTATATCTAAACGTGCATAAAAGAGGAGGGTCGGTGGAACCCGACGATCTCCGAGAGAAAAATCCGTGGGCGGTTTAAGGTCGTCTGGGTGTTCATTTTTGAGTCTCCCGCTGCATCGGTCTCCACCTGGTGGTGAGATGTGGAGACTCGTTTTCTGCTTTACTGGTTCTTTAGTGGGGAGGAGCTTCGGGGTCATTACACCCCCCCAGACGATATGACGCAGCAAGGCAGGAAGTCTAGAAGACAGAGACCGAAGCTAGAAGGGAAGACCAAAGGTGATTAGAGCTGTCCGGATGAGGCCCTGGTCATCATGACCTGTTGGATGGCCATGTCCAGGTCCGTCACGTGTGGTACAGGGTGGCGCTGGCGGTTGTGGATGCGGCGCGACGGGGGAATCGGATACGCTCCATGCCAGTGTGAGTGGCACTGATCTGAGCGTTTGGCCACGAAGATGCAGTAAAAACAGAGCTCCTTGCTCGCCGCCGGTGAGGAATGATTGCGTAAGTACACCCATGTGAAAAAATCCCTGTCGGTGTGATGTGGGGGAACGTATGTTTCCAGAATAGGTCGGCTTGTAATGCCGTCCACGCGTTTCCAATATTCTATTTGGGCATCATGGTCGGTGTGGAGGCGGTCTGGCAACTTGCAGAGGTACTGGGGAAGGACGAATTCCCCTTCGAGGTCCGTCGAGTAGATATGCCATCTTCTGTGGGTGTAGTTGGAAGCGGAAGACTCTACTTTCTCGATGGCCTGCTCACGGGACAGACGGCGCCAGGGTCGGCTAGGAGCGTCATCCTCCTTGGGACCCGCAACGACGACATGACGGGGTATCCCAAAAAGAGGCCCCGGAAGGAGAACTTGAACCGGGCGAGGACGAAGCGTCTGAAAGAGAGGGAGAGGATGGGGGAGGGACGGAGTGCGCATGCGAGTGAAGTTTAAGGTGTTCGGGCGACGTGGCGGCGTGGTGCAGGCCTGAGCATGGCGTCCCCGAGTAGGGGGAGGAAAAACGCTATGAGGAGAGGAGTTAGGTGGGTAAGGGGGGGAGGGGGAAAGGGCACGTTTGGTGTTGGAGGGGGGGCCTGAAGGAAACAGGTCGTAATAAGCGGGAGGAGGAGTGCCTATAGGGCCAAACTGCGACGATGATGGAGGCGAACGACGCGGTGAAAGGTGAGATGGTCCCGCCTGTGGATCTCCATCCGCCAGTTCCCCAGCGTACTCCGTCATGGGTCGTAAGGAGAACAAGTCCGTTGGCGAAGGTGGAGGCCGATCCGGAGAATTGAACGCTTGGGACGGGGAAAGAGGAGGGGAGAACGAAAAGAGGTCCGCGTCTTCGATTGCGTTAATCTCCAAAGTCGGAGTGCTGGAACGAGTGGGAGCGCTCGGCTCGGGTCCCAGAACGTCACCAATCTGTTGGGAATAACAAAAAGCATACCATGACAGGACAAACGGCGTATAGAGATGAAGATCACCCAAGACAAGGGGGAGGTCCAGAAAGATGTTAGTGATATGTAGATAAGGAGAAGAACTTACCGAGCCCAGAGGGTTGGGGAGAAAATTTGAGGGAGGAGACACGAAGGAGACGTTATGGCGGAGAAGGGGTGAGGACCCCGGTTTGACGTCCGTGTCCTGAAGTGCGTGCCCTCCTACAAGGGTGGGGGACCCCGGCGATAAGACTTTCATGTGTAGTAGCAAGGTGTGGGCCATGATCAAAACTTCCCCACGATGCGAATGGTCACGTAGTACTTGGTTAAACCGATCACAAACTTTAGCGAGCACCCTTTCGCGATCCCTGCGTAGTTCCGTTTCGAAATGGAGTTGGCTGAGCAACAAGCGATGTTGCTTAGCGGAAACTACCGGCCCGAGATCAGTATTGTCCGACGAAGGTGATGAAGGGTCATCCGTCGATTTTTGCGGGACAAGTTCCACCAAGTCCCATAGTGGTAAAAGGGCCGACTGTGCCCGAGAAAGTGACAACGATAAAGTTGACAAAAAGGGCTTTGCCAACGCCGCTTGTGGTGATGGCGTGGGTGACGCAACGTCTTTGTCTTTTTCTGACAGCTCCTGGAGGGCCTCCTCTAGTGTCAACGCACGGTAACGGGAAATATCGGACTCGTCAAATGAGACATGCGGAGACGAACCTGGTGAGGATGATACCGAAATGGTGGCAGGGCCATCCTTGACGATGAGGTCCATCTGCAGTTGTTGGATGAGGTCTTGCACGGCCGCGGCGATGCAGTCGGACGGAGCGGTAGCCATTTTTGTCAAGAAATGCGCGAGAATTCCGTGGCATAAGACAGTGACATCTAGTATGGAATGGCGCGTGATCGTGGGAAGCGCGTGATCGCGGAAGGAAAAACCCATGGGAATGGGACGCACCCGATTGGGTGATGATGATGCGAGCGAGAGTCCAAAGGTTTGGTAAGGGGGGAAAGGATGGAAGAAGAAGGAGAGGGGAACGCACATGGCTACTAGGGGAGAAATTTGAAAATGGGAAAACGATATCGGGGAAAGACCGTGGATGGATGGGGATAGCTGAATTTCGCCCACGAACTCCACCAGGAGGTCACGATCTGATTGAGGTTCGCCGTTGTTGGGGAAAGGGGGGTTGAGAATGTCGGGGTAGCGGGGAGCAAGGTGGGGGAGCAGCCCATGCGTGAGGAATAGGTGGGCCGCGCGGCAGACTTTAAAGATAGTCGTACATTCCTGGTTAGGCCGGGACGGAAATTGAGTTGTCATGGTTTGGAGTTCATTAAAGTGGGATATCGTAAGGAGTCGCTGAAAGTGGGAAAAGAGGGAAGGTGGGGAGACGCCTTGCGTGGTCAGGTAAGGTTGGGTGAAATGAAAGAACTCCGCGACTACAGGAGCTCCGAAGGTGGCGTTTAACCACGTGAAATGATGAGACAGATCAGCGATGTGAATAGATTGAAAACGAGACGGGGGTCGAATCGTGCGCCCTGAGCGGGAGGAGAAGGTGGGCGGGGGCGCAGGAGAAGCGACGTGTGGGGTTGAGGAGAGCAGAATAGGGAAAGGAGGAGGGGGATTGGCGGTAGGGGGGGTGGGTATGGTGTCCTGCATGTAAGTGGGGATGGTGGGTGGTTCAGGTGTCACGGATGGGTAGAGGGTATCACCGCACGCGGAGGACGAGGGTAGGAACGGGGAAGGAGGGATAGGAAAAGGGTTTGGGGGTGAGTGGGAAGTGGAGGGAGTGGAAGGATCGAACTGTGCCGTGGTGGCAGGAAGAGAGTCCGGTGTAGGGGAAGGGACGGGAGTAATACCGGAAGACGGACCCGTAGCTCCAGTGTCCGGTACTAGAGGGCGAGGAGCTCGCCAAGGCGTTAGATTAGAGGCGCTCTGGGAGCCCAGAGATATGTTTCTGGCGTCATCCCAGACCTCAAAGACGGTGGGAGAAATGATTCTCTTGATGAAGAACACACCATTGCGTTTCGGTGCGAGCTTGGCCGTGTAGCCCTGTTTGGAGGAGCTCCTTGGGTGTGCTTTCAAAAGTACCCTATCCCCAACGGAGTATGAGGGGACCGCGCATGAGGAGTTGTGATTTTTGCGATAATTGTCCTGGGAGGACTCAAAGCGACCTTGAAGTTCGAGCATGGTGGAAGATATATCCATGAGGAAATCCACGAAGGAATTTTTTAGGAAGGAAGGATCGTGACAAAAAGCATGAAACGCTAGAAGGTTGTCTTGAGGGGAACGGGCAGGGCGACCGAATGTGGCCGCAAAAGGAGAGAATCCTGATGAGGAGTTTATAGAGGAGTTGAGGGCCCATCGGACCAAAGGAAGATGGGTGTCCCATGTCGTGTGGAGGCAGTCTACTGCAATGGCTAGTTTGGTTTTGAGGTCCCTGTGGAGACGCTCTACCAAATTGGCCTGAGGATGATAAGCTGCAAGGTGTTGAAGATGGAACCCCAGAGCTGCTGCCGCCTGGCGTAGCACAATGGAGAGGAACTGGGGTCCATTGTCGCACTTGACCGTGCGCGGAGTGCCATATCGGAGGCAAACGTCGAAAAGGAGAACCCTCATGAGGGTATTGGCAGAGGTATCCTGGATGGGGAACAACTCTATGTAATGAGAGGTGACGTCACAGACGGTGAAAATGTGTGTGTTGCCGGAGACGGTGGTGGGGAGCGGGCCGACGAGGTCAACGGAGAGTGTGTGAAATCGTGGAGGAATGGGTGGGGAGGATAGCGGGGTAGTGTCCGGCTGATTTGTGGACTTGAATCGTTGACATTGGTTGCACTGGTTGACGTACTCCGTTACCGAGCGTTTCAGTCCGACCCAATAGTAACGGGTGAGGATGCGCTGGGTGGTGGCCAGAATACCTGGGTGGCCAGCAGTGGACGCATCATGGTTCCAATGAAGAATGCGAGTGCGTAGGGATGTAGGAATGACCAGCCTGGGTTCATCAGAGTCGAGCATGTGCAAACGGCGATAGAGGATGCCGTGAATGAGGCAGTACCCCCGTGCAAGAAAGGTGCGAGTGTCCATGTTGTCATCCGGGGATTGACCAGCGAGGGCCGTCATGATGGTGGCGCAGCCTTGGTCTTGGAGTTGGAGGTCTCGAAACTCCGGGCCGGATAGGGGCTGTTCATCCAGGAGGAAGGAGTGAATGAGAACAACTGGTTCGGGATGAGCAGCATGACGTGAGAGAAGGTCCGCGAGTACATTCAGGTGACCGGGGATATGTTTAACTTCGAAGTTGAACTGCTGGATTGCCATGACCCAGCGAGCAATGCGACCTGACGGGCTCTTCAGTGTCAGCAGCCACCTAAGAGGGCTATGATCCGTGTGGATCACGAACGTGAGGCCGTCGAGATATCCAGCAAAGCGTTTGACTGCCCATAGGACTGCCAACGCTTCTTTTTCCGTGGTGGAGTAGTTGCGTTGAGCTGGATTTAGGGACTTAGAGGCATATTCGATAACATGGATGTCAGGTTGGTCACCTTGAGCAAGCACCGCGCCCAATGCTACATCACTGGCATCAGTGAAAAGGTGGAAGGAGTTCTGGAAGTTCAGTTGTCGAAGTATGGGAGCGCTGCAAAGGAGGGACTTGAGGGCTTCGAAGGATGTCACGCATGAGTCGGAGAAGATGAAGGGAACATCTTTCTTAAGGAGGGCGTGTAATGGAGCAGCGGTGGTGGAAAGGTTCGGGATGAACTTCCCGAATCACTTGCAGGATGCGAGGAAAGATTTTAATTGTGAGACATCCGTTGGAGGGGGAAGAGCCAATATGGCGGAAATCTTTTCGGGATTGGGCTTGATGCCTTCGGCGGAGATAAGGTGACCCAGGTAGCGAACTTCTGGGGTGACAAAGTGACATTTTGACCTTTTAAGAAAAAGGTTGACCACTCTGAGCTTGTCGAGGATGATGGAGACGTCTTTCATGTGCTCGAGGAAGGAGTCACTGGAAAGCAGGAGATCATCCTGGTATACACGTGCGACCAGTTGGGGAAGCTCGTGGAGTATGTTGTCCACTACGCGCTGACAGTGTGCCGCAGAGTTTCTTGCCCCCATGGGCATTCTGGTGTAACAGAAGGTTCCAAAAGGAGTGATGGTGGAGAAGAATCTTTGACATTCCTCCACAATGGGAATCTGCCAGTAACAACTGGTCAGGTCAAGAGTCGTCATGAATGGTTTCCCCGGCATTTCGGCGAGTAATTGGTCAATTCGAGGAAGGGGATAAAGGTCCGGAACGGTCACTTTGTTGAGAGCGCGGAAATCCGTGACTAAGCGCATATCCTCTGTTGAGTCGTGTTTCGCCACCAACAGGGATGGAGCAGCCCATTCGGAAACGATGGGTTTTAAGAATCCCCTGGAGAGAAGAGAGTCAATCTTCTCTTTCATCTGTGTTCGGCGTTTCGGGGAGCACGAGTATAGACGCGACGTTTGAGGGGTGGCCCCTGGGATGATGGAGATCGACTGCGGAGGAACCTTTGCGGGACCCTTAGGTTCCCCAAACAGGTCTGTGAAGGAAGATAGCATGGTGTTGAAGATGGCGCGTTGCTCCGAGGAGAGTGAGGGTCCCTCATCTGTGCGTAGGAGCACGTCATCGCAGGAGAAGGGAGAGAGCGTAATTGCCGAGATGTCATCCATGGGGAGTGGAGGTTGTGATTGAAAACGCTGGGAAGGGGTATGGTCATAGGACCAGGAGGAGGAAGCGAGATGCAAGTTGATGCCAGCTGAAGCAAGGAAGTCTGAGCCCAAGATTAGGGAGGCATGTGTGAAGGAAGGAATGAGGGAGATGTTCAAGGGAAGATTTTGACCTGCCAGAGAAACGGTAATGTACGCCATGAAGGTGGGAAGGAGGGAGGGTGAACGGTCAGCAAGGTGTATGATGCGTGAGGAAGGTGACATCGGTACCGAGCATGTTTTGAGTGTGTGGAAGAGTGAGGCACCGCCCATGGAGGTGGAGGCACCCGAGTCGAGTAGGGCGGATAATGTGTGTCCCAAAATATCACATGAGGCGTAGATGAGGACCGAAGGACGAGGAGGGGGAACGAATATAGGTGCCAGGGAGATGACGTCGGCACGAGTAGAAGCGCTGCAGCCATTGGGGCATCCTCGAGAGGGAATGTGGGGAAACGCGCAAATCTCGCATGCTGAAATGGACTGTGTAGGAACGGTGGGAGGGAGGTTAGGTGTGGTAGCGTGTTGTACGGGGTAAGGTGAGCGTGGGGTTTGGGGGAGAAATGGAGGGGGTACGGAAAAGGAAGGGGGGGGGAAGTTGGGTCTATGAAAGCGGTGTTTTTTGTCGACCCAGTTGTCGGTATCTGTCAAGAGGCGTTCTTCATATAAGGCCAGATCCCACAGCTCCTGAACCGATGTAAGATTGTAACGGTCTATGCGCCCTTTGATCTTGAGATGGAGTGCTCTAAACATCACACGTACTTGATATTTCTCATCTTCAGGATGAGCAAGGAGAGAAAATTGGTCCATGAGATAGCTGAGAAACTCCGCTGTGGATTGTCCGTCGCTCTGAGAGATCTTGTCTAGACGAGCAAGGATGGTGGCGTCAGGGTCAGCCCTGGCATATCGTTGGCGGAAGAAACGGAACGCTTCCGCTAGGGTGTGAACTTTGGATTTCATGGTGGCCCACCACGAGCGCGGTTCACCCTCTAGCAGGTATAGGAGGATCTCGTATGCCTGAGGATCAGAGAGGCCTATCTGTGCGGCGATAGCTGTAAAGGTGGCCTGCCATCCCAGAAAGTCACCCTTCTTGCCGTCAAATCTTCCAAGCGCTTTGAATTGACGGGAGATTTGGAGAGGAGTGTTAATGGAGGGGCGAGGAATGCCGGAAGTGGGAAGGAGTGGAGTCGGAAGTGGCGAGCGGGGGAGTGAGGTAGATCGAGGATGAGAAGAAGCAGCTCGAGGAGGAATAGGAGGAGGATGAGAGGGCGGTCTGGATGGTCGGTCTGGAGAAGTGTGAAAGGAGGCTTCCGAATCCGAGGACGATGAGGATGAGATGTTGTCAAGATCGGGGAATGCGGTGACTGTAGTCGGAGAAGGAGCGGGGACGCGGGCAGGCGGTTGCCTGCTGCGGTTGGAGGCGCGTAGCGCGGTTTGTGATCGAGGACGTTCCGAAAGGAGAAGACGATTGAGGTTGTCGTATGTGGCGTGCCATGCGTTCTGGGAGGTTAATAATCGTGAGGCGGAGTCAAGGTAGCATGAGAACAGGACGTGGTAGCTATCTGTCACCGCGCGTAAGTAGGAAGCGAGGTGCGGTATCTTCGATTGCACTGCTCAAACAACGCTCGCAGAAGGGAAAGAACAATAATAACGATTGCATAGATCTTCAAAT
>JAQGAO010004006.1:0-15942 GCA_034697705.1 Ommatoiulus sabulosus | reverse complement strand
ACTGACATTTACTGACACATTTTCAAATCCCTGACATTTACTGACATTTACTGACTTTCCAGAAAGTGGCAACCCTGCACCCATTAAAAAGGGATGTCATATATTTGAACCACATTAGCATGACACTACGTACGGGACTCTGCAGGCAGAGAACTGGCATATCATGACACCTCGATGAAACTCTGGCATGACATCTTACTGCAACTCTGGCATAAAGTGACAGTCAAACTTAACGCTCGTAGAACCTCAAAAGGACTATAACATAGCTAGAAATTTCAAGTTTTCTGACAACGAATGTAGTTATACTAGAAAAACGTGCCAATTAACTTACCACCACACAACTGGCGTAGCAGCACAGCACAGCTATACCCAAGGCAAGTCGGAGTCTTATCTAAACGTGACCATGGGACAAACGCAGCAAATTACGTTCCCGAAATAATGTGAAACATCCATAACGAATCGGAATCCGAAGCTAAAAAACACCGCTTATTTACCATTTTAGCGTCCTTTCTGGCTCTCCGCTACCGCGACCGAAGCGTGCAACCACTTTGAGCACAGAATACACACGGTGCTGTGCTTTCCCGATGACGCCAACCCCGAAACTATTTCGAAAAACCGCCCTCACCCTCCCTTCAAGGCTTTCGGGCCACGCGAAGGGGAAATCTCCGCATCGTGAAAGCTACTAGGAAATTAATCGAGTAAAAAAAACGCATTTCGACGAGCAGCCAGGAACGTAAAAAGGAAAACATCGCATCATCCTATCACGACGCGGCTCATTCAGGTAAGCCGACTTTCGGCTTACATCATGACAGAAAGCGGGAAATTTAAACGATTGGATGCTTGGGAGTCATGTTTATCCATGAAGATCGCAATAGTGTTATTATCTAGCCGTTTGTTTGGGTGACACTCCAAACTAACAATATGCAACGGAGGTCAGATGGCGCTGCGATTGAAGAGGAGAAGGAAGTATAGAAGATTTGGAGATATGAGAGAGCCATCTTGATCTTGCTTGAAATAGGAAGTGTCAGTTAGATGGTGACGCATTGGCAATCATATAGGAGGGGCCAGAACGAATGACGTCATTACTGATTGCGTCAATCACGGCGAAATTTCTTTCGTCTAGTGCCAGTGATTGCTCCAATGAATATGCTTCGAAAATAAATCACGCCATGCAAAATGCCAAAAAAAAACATGAAACATAATTATGCGTTGCACAGGAAATTACACATTATTCCATTCACGGGCATAAGAACCAATTTAAAAGTTCTTTCCTCGTCAACGGCCATACCACGTTGAAAACACCGGTTCTCGTCCGATCCCCGAAGTTAAGCAACGTCGGGCCCTGTCAGTACCTGGATGGGTGACCGCCTGGGAATACAGGGTGTTGTTGACTGCTTTTTTCCCAGAACTTTTCTAGTCTTTTTAACGGCATTGCTTTTCTATATCATTTTTTTTTTCACACTTAAAATGCTGCATTGGTTTTATTTACATAAAACTTTTGTCCATTTATTTGCATTCCTAATTCTTTGCTAGATGGTGAAATGTTTTAAAAATTAACAAATTGTTTTTTCAAAGGTATAGAGTGAATATTGCGCTAATTTTTCCACCACACATACAGTACCTGTCACTAATGTATGATCAATTCACATTTTTTCCGTAACAGCTAATCTATCATTTGAAAACCTACTACTTTCATTTCTTTTTTTTTTTGCTTTTTTTTTAAAAAATAAGCCTTTTATGAAAATTGCTTCCTTCCAAGAAATTCTATTTATGCAATATTTTTTCCTTAGACAAGCCCATTGATACATGTACATTTTAGGATTCCTTTGCATAATTGGATTATAAATTAAAAAACCCGTTTCATTTCTTGTGCAACAAATAGCTCTTTAGACACAATTTTAATGAAGATGTTAAATAAAACGGTATTTTTTTAAATTGTTTTTATCAATACGTTAAATGCCAAACAAAATCCTATTTTCTTAAAAGTAACCATATGCAGTATTATATTTAAAACAAACTTAATATCTTAAGCAAACAATAAAAAAATTTGATTCAAAAACACGTGTTGTGAAAACGACGTTTTCCACAAAAAAATTGCATTCGTGTTTATCATTTTGCCAAATATAACCATTTGTTTAACTATATTGACATACTGTATTGTTCATACACAGAAAAGCATTTTATGCATTTATATTTCAAATAATCTTACTTGGGTACAACAATTACTTATCTTAACAATGGCTGAGCGTTTATTTACATAAAATGGAGTATTACAAACCTGTATTTGGCACAAACTATAAACCGTCCAAATGCTGAAATTGAAGTTACTTGAAATCGTATCTACACGAGTGATTACAGCGGAATGTATGTACAATGCGCGAAATTGTTCCTAACATAAAAATAAAGACTATTCGAATTCATAATTTTCACAAATATACAAGGTAACCACAAACACATATAAGAGTGAAGAGACAAAAGCGAGAAAATAGCACTGGAAATACTGTATACTCCATAATAAGCAAAACGTTCCTTTACTATCTTGCGCTTTATCGAATTTATAAATAATTATTAAATATCACATAACGTTTTTCTTAATTTTTCTCTAAAATCTACTGTAAATTTGTAAAAAAATAATGTTGTGGTGAAAAAAAACCACACTTATGTGAAGTGTTTTTTTGTCAATTGGTTTTTTATCGAATAAAATAAAAATTACTAAGATTCAGCAACCACTTCATTAACCTATACCTTCTTATACTCTTTTTTTTAATATTTGCTCAATCTTCTGCTCTTGCTCAAGCACGAGTTCGTTTTTTCTAAAAGCCATAAAACTGAATTAATTTGTAAAACTTACTTGAATAATGTCTTTCCATTTCATGTTTCTCGCTAATTCATGTAGTCTTTTTTAAGATGTTTCAAACTATAAGCTAATTTGACTGAATGGTTATTAGCATCACTAAGCTTTTTGATTAAAATTATTCAAGTTCACATATTTTGTTATTAGGTTTCGAGCAGTTTCCAAATACTGAATTTCTCGCCTTCTGACCCTCAGTTGTAATATGCGCAGACTTGAAATTTAAAAAGAAAAAAGAAAAAAAGATAGACAGATTCTCTCTTAGACTCTTACGATGTTATTTTTTAGGCCTTAGTCGGTTCACTAGCCTTGCTTGATTTGGCCGAATTCTTGAGGTTTTCCCACCGAGAAACGTAGGGCAGGGGAAATCCCATGATTCCTGAGAGCGCGATCAAAGATCCAGCGATCACGAAAGAGGCATTGTAGGTTTGCGTTAGATCATAGCAGAAACCTGTCGAAATTCGAAGAAATTTAAATTATAAAATATTTTTTTTTTTAAAATTGACGGTAAATAAATCAATTAAAATGTCGAACCTGCTATGGGTGATCCGATGAGTGACGCAACTCCTTGGAACAGCATCAACAAACCGAAAGAATTTGTCAATTTTTCCAGACCGAGAAGTTCTACCAAAATAATGGACCTCAGAGACGCGAAGCACGCTATAGAAGAACATAATAATAAAAAAAATGTACTGCCAACAAAATGTAAGATAGTTTTAGACACATAATTATGGTTACAGGAACTTGGAATTTCGCTAATTTTAATTTCAAACCCTTTAATTATTTTTATGGTTCCATTTTTAGTAGACGAACTTTCAAAGTTAATTTAAGCGGACGAGTTTTAAATTTTACAAACATTACTAGGTCAAGGATAAATCTTGAAGATCCCTTTGAAGAATCTTGAAGAATCCTTGACAAAAACGATAGTATGTCCTCAAAATTATATCACTGCTAGGTTGTAGGTCATAGATCGCCTCAAAAAATAAAACTTTTTTATAAATTAAAAGCTTTCGACGGAAATTAGTTAAATATATGCACAATTCCTGTGGTTTGTCAGAGTATTCTGACATATGCTCACCAATGGCGAGTCCGAAGACGGCGGAGTAGGCCACGAGTAGCTCGTATGTGCGCAGCAGGGGGACGGCGGCAGTAGCGATGCCTCCAGTGGTCAGTGCCACATTGGTGATGAGCAGAGCATCGACATTGGGCCGATCGGACACCCAGCCGCTGAAGACGCGTCCTGCGGTGTTGGCGATGCCAATGACGGAAAAAAGGAAGGCGGCGTCCTCCTTGGAGATTTGCACTTCAGCCGCGTAGTTGGCAAGGTAAACGAAGGGCACGAAGAAGCCCATCATGGTGAAGAAGCTGGAGACGCACAGCACGAGGAAGGTTGGACTACTTAACAGCGAGAAATCCGACATTGTGCTGATGGTGTGCCTCATCGCCTTCGGACAGATGAAACGTCTGAAGAAGTTCTGGTTGTCCTCCGGCACCGGTTTTGGGAGGCTGACGATGCTGCAGTGGTACTGGGACAGACTGTGCTGAGACGAGAACTGGGGGACTCTCAACAGACTGCCGCTGTAGAAAATGTCTTGCCTGGAGAAAGAAGAATTTAAAAAACTTATCTTCAAATGTATTTTGAAATAAGTTAGTATGCACTTTGTGTAGAAACACTATTTTTCGTTTTGGAAATGGTTTTCATTTTTTTTTTGGGAGGACCTTACCGAGCACCCACCTATAGAATGGTCGGTTAATTTCCACGTTCATGCTGACAGGCAAGGATTTGCGCCTCTCCCAGTCGGACTTGAGCTGGACGCTTGGCTGGGTTTTGGGCACGACCATGGAGATGCGGCGTGGGATGTCCTCCCTGGCTCGCGCCACCGTGTGGGGCTTGGGGCTGGCTTGCCTGAGGGCCGTGGGGCTGGCCTGCTTAGAGGGCGTGGGACTGGATTGTCTGGGAACTATGGGGCTGACCTGCTTGGGAGGCGTGGGGCTGGCCGGCCTAGGGGGCGTCTCCTGTCCCTTTGACGGGGTTGTGCTTCCTGAAGAGCTCTGCTCCTCATCCTCCTCCTGGATGGTGGGTGTCGGATCGATGACGGTGATGACTGGTGGCTTTATGAAGCGGTAGCCTGCCAGGTCCTTGTCGACCTCGACAACCCCGTTGCCGATGTTGTTGTTGCCTATCTTCTTCAGCTGCTCACTAGAGGACTCCTTCAGCGCCACGTCCTCGTTGCCATGCTCGTTGCCATTGTAGTTGCGAAACGATGCTGCGGAGTGCGACTTGTGGAATGCGGCATCCCGCTTTGCCTGTAAAACCAAATAACCATTCAGCGTTCACTATTTGGATATCATTTATAGGGGAACTCAAGAATGTAGTTCCACACCAGCAGTTGTGGCAGTAGCTAAGTGGTAGCCAATAGGAATGCCGGATTTTGTGTGACCTAGATGCAATTGGTTAGATGCTATTTGGTTTCCAAATACATGTAGCTACTGCCACAACTGCTAGTCTGGAACTACATTCTTGAGTTCCTCTGAAATATTTGCAACGAGTTTTATTTTCCAAATGGATAGTCCCAATATTAATATCCATGTGTAATATTTTTAAAATCAAGAATTGCCTCTTTAGTTTCATAAACACTTAATAATGTTTTTCGTGTAATTTCTCTATTAAATCAAATAATCCAATATGCCCAATTTCCCAAAAGAAGTCTTTCAAAATATGACAACCTTGGGATCCACGCTTACCTTTATGCGCTGTAACAGTGGTTGCTCGCCCTCGATGGGCAGTCCTGGCAACTTCCTTGATGGCTGAAGTGGCCGCAAAAGCGCTCCCAGAGCTATCATGTTCATGACAATAGCGCTCTGGATGAGCATGTTGCCCCTCCAGCCGTATTCGCTGATGAGGACCCTGGAGAGAGGGGCGAAGATGAACGCCCCGATACCGGAACCGCACACGCAGATGCCGGTGGCGAACGCGCGTCGCTTGTCGAAGTAGAACTGGACCATGACGATGCAGGGCAAGTAGATGAACCCGAAGCCGATTCCTAAAACATTAAATTTGGCAGAAATTGAAAGAATTAGACCCTATGAATTAAATCACCCATTGAAGATTCTCCCTCAACATACCTCCTAATATTCCATAGCTGAATATCAGAAAATCAATGCTGGTGGCGAAAAACGACAACATCAGTCCGATGGATGCGATGATGGAACCAATAATAGTGACGGTGCGGCAGCTGTATCTATTGGCCAGTGCGCTGACCACTGGACCTGTCCAAAAATTCCAAATGCAAGAGTTATTATGCAAATTCTTGCGATTATTTCAAGGTGTTTGTTACAGTGGTTTTGTTTTTTGTGATTTTTGGAAGAAGAAGAAAACGAATCAATGCTCCTCCCAGGAACTGACCAATGATAAGGTACATGCCGGCCATGACGGACCCGATCCAGGCTGTCTGGCTCGTGCCTGCGTTGAAATAGTCGACAATGTCCAGAAAGAGGATGCCGAAGGAGAAGATGATGCCATCGACGATGACGCAGCCGAGGAAACCAACCACCACGATGACCCAGCCCCAGCCGCCGTCGGGGGGCAGCACCGGGCCGGTGGGCAGGGTGAAGTCCAAGTCGCCCTCGCCGTCATCGTCGTCGGACAAGTCGGCTGGGCCCGCGGACGACCCCTGGATGCCCGCGCGCGGGGGTGCGGTGGTCTCGGCGGGCATCACGTGCTGGAGGGAAGCATCAACAGCTGCTGGAAATTTGAATAATAAAAAGAAAAATTCATGAAGATAAAATTTCAAGAAAAACTATCTAAGAACAATGCATTAGGGTTTTATCAATTCCTTGTAGAATTTCATATACAGTAAAACCTGTTAAGAGTGACCACCAAAAAAAATGCTATGTTGGTCACTGTACACAGGTGGTCACTATACAAAGAATGCGTGAAGTACATTAAATTATGAACATGTACACTGTACTTATAGGACAAGTAGACTGTAATAAATGTAGTAAAAAACCACAAAACTAAAAAAGTACAGAATAATCATTTCCATGGGTTAAAGAAAGATGTAATCTCATCCGTTATCTGGACACTTTACAAGGTACATTGACAATGTAAAAATTGCAAAAGTGACAACACACACTGGTCACTGTACACAATAGACAGGTGGTCACTGGTCACTATACAGAATTTTTATGCAGGAAATGTACACTAGAAAAAACAATGCACTAAAAGTGGTCAACATAAACAGGTGGTCACCATTCAAAGGTGGTCACTTTTCCAGGTTTTACTGTATAATCTATTCGGATTACATCGTTATTGATTATTGCAAATTTGTTGGCCTATTACCAAACGGTCGTCGTTGCAAAATCGATTTTGCAATATCTACCGTACAGGACAACATTCCATATTTTTAAAAATTTTCTAATGACAATTTTGAAAATTAAAACAAAAATTAAAAGAAAAATGGTGAACGTTTTACAACTTTGAGCGCGAAAAAGGCTGAAAAATTCGAAAAATTGTGACTACTCTAGAAATGTTGAGAATTTTAAAAATTTGTCCTTGGAACATGTTGAAATTGGTACAAATCTGTACTATTCAAAACAAATTGAATTCTTTCAAATTTGTGCTTTGAAATCTTGCAAGTATATTTGTTACGAAAACTTTCAAATTGGGGAAATTAGATTCGGAAACTGCATGTTAAAAAAAACTTTGAAAAAAAGAAAAGCGTCCCTGGTAAATTTTTAAAATTCAACCTCGAAACTGTAGAATTTTTGTAACTTTATCCTCGAAACTGCTGAAATTCTTGTAAGTTTGTTCTCGACAACTGCTGAAAATTCGTACATTTTTAAAAGTTTGTAAATGCTCCCGCAAGTTACATTCGTAAAAACATCAACTTTGAATTTTGACAGCATCAATACGTTGAATTTCCTCAACTTTTTCAAAACAAGTCAATCTTCCCTGATTTTTCTAGACATATTTTCAAATTCCTTGATATTTTAAGGTTTTCTAATAAACCCCGGAGGAGAAATCTTCACTTACCCAAGTCGTTGTCTCCCAGCATCCAGAAAGCGGGCCAGCAGCCCTGACCGGTGGGTGTCTTGAGACGGGCCTCAAAGCGGCCATAGCGGTGGGAGAACTTGTTGTCGGTCAAGATGCGTCCAGAGGTGTACTGACAAGGGCCGTAGTAGCAGGAAAAAGCGGAAGCACCTTCTTTGCGGGCTTCGATCACAAGGTTGCCAGTGCCGTCCATGAACGAATTCTTGTCAGTGTAGTACTGCAGTTCTTGGTTACCCCATCCGATACCCCAGCCATCACCAATGTCGAACTTCCATTTGCTGGAGTCCGGTGGTGTGCCAGCCTGGCCGTTGAATTCGTCTGACCAGACGATGGCCACATTCTTCAGCCGGTAGGCGCTGGCAGCAGCAATGAGCAACAGGACAAAGAAAGACACCTTCATAGTTTCAGTTTGAAATGTTGATAAATGCCACGACTCCTTAACTTGTGACGAATTTATGAAGGCTAGAAACGGAAAACATACTGTGCGGAAAATCCCTCACGTGACTATATATATAGTGGCTGTTATTGGTGGCCGATTTGTCAGGGCCAAGCGAACCCCGGGGGTAGGTATGCAGTGAGTTGCAACACCGAAAATACTGCTAATTGTCCGTTGCAACACCGAAAATAGAACTACTGTAGTAAAGTAAAATGTCACCATTAGGAAGGTAAAAACTTCAAAATCTTAGCCTTGGATTCTTGAGAACTGACACGTTATTACAAAGATTGAAAGAATTATGAATATTTTGAGATTACTTCCCAAAATATTCATCTTATATTCCACTATCCCTGATTCGTCTTCCAGGGACTTGATCTTGCTCAAGTGCAGATGATCATCACCAATGCATTTTGTTTCAAGTTAATAATTATTAGTTGAAAAATTTATCATTTGAGTCTTTATCTTAAAATGAATGATAGGCTACTAAAACGTTGAAAAATCTAGAGTACCCAAAATGTTGGAAAACATTTTTGTTATGCAGCAGTTACAAAAATACCTGCATTTTGTATTCATTTTCCAACTCAATTTAAAAAAATTAAAATGTCAGACTTCCACCAACATCGGTGTAAACCTGGTTGCAAACCGCCCAAATTCAGTTTCGAAAAAATTCTGAAAGATTTTTATCTTAATTTCTTGGAAACCACACAGGAAAGCCACTATCCTCCAGGAAATCCCCATCATCCCCCAGCTCCAAACCGGATAGACGATTTTTCCTCTTAAACCTTCACCAAAACAATTCCCCGCAAACGTGCGTTGACGCCATGGCCATCGGATCTGCACCTCAAAGTTGCACCACGCTCCAGGGTCGCATCATGTCCCGTGCACTGTCTCTCGTCGTTCTCGCTGTCCTGGCTTCACCGGCCATGGGGGACTGCTTGCGGTGGTCCGACGAATTCTCGGGTCCCGAGGGCTCCTTGCCCTCGTCGGGCAAGTGGACGCCGGAGGAAGGCGACGGCACCAACCAGAGCATCCCAGGCTGGGGTAACCAAGAGCTCCAGTACTACACCCAGGACGCCGGTCGCTTGGACGGCACCGGGCGTCTAGAAATCACGGCTCGTGCCGCTGGAGCCGGCCGCCACCGGTGCTACTACGGCCCGTGCCGGTTCACCTCGGCGCGCCTGGTCAGCCGGTTCGCGACCCAGTACGGCCGTTTCGAAGCCCGGCTCCGCACCACGGCCGGTTCCGGTACCTGGCCGGCCTTCTGGATGCTGGGCGACGACATTGGCACCGTGGGCTGGCCCACAAGCGGTGAGATTGATGTGATGGAGGCACGCGGCAATAGCCCGGATACCGTTTCCGGCGCCATCCACGGGCCGGGCTTCTCGGGCGCAAAGGCGCTCTCCCATGTCCACCGGCTGAAGAACGGCTCGTTCGCCGACGACTTCCACGTCGTGGCCATGGACTGGCTACCCGATTCCATCGAGTGGTCAGTTGACGGTGTCGTCTTCGGCACCGAACGGCCCGTGGACGGTCGACGCTGGGTGTTTGACCATCCGTTCTTCATGGTGCTCAACCTGGCCATCGGAGGACACTACGGGGGACAGCCCTCCTCTGATGCAAACTTCACCCAACGGTTCATCGTCGACTACGTCCGGGTGTACGGTCACGGGGACAACTGCACCGGACTCGAGGAGAACGACATAGGACAACGGTCAACAGAAAAACCGGAAGTGGCTAAAGGCGCAGCCGGGGCAGCGACTTGGTCGTCGTGGACTATGGTGGTGTTGGTAGGGATAGTATCTACAACGGTTGGACTCCTTGAAAGTTTCTGGTCGGCATCCGGTTTGCTGTCAGAGGCCTGTTTTTGAACTGTCAAGAACCGGATGGAATGAGAGGGACGTCGATGAAGAAATGCCAGCAGTCTGTTCGGGAACAATTTCGTCTTCCAGCTAGGAGGTACACTTCCAAATACAGTAAAACCTGGTAAAGTGACCACCTTTGAATGGTGACCACCTATTTATGTTGGCCACTTTTTAGTGTATTTTTTTTTCTAGTGTACATTTCCTGCATAAAAATTCTCTGTATAGTGACCACCTGTCTATTGTGTACAGTAGACACAATGTAAAAATTGCAAAAAAGACAACAACATTGCCAATGTACCTTATAAAGTGACCAGGCTGAAAGTGACCAGATAACAAATGAGTCACATTAGAGCCTACATCTTTCTTTAACCAATGGACATGATGATTCTGTACTTTTTCGGTTTTGTGGTTATTTACTACATTTATAACAGTCTACATGTATAAGTGCAGTGTATATGTTCATTATTTTAATGTAACTCACGCATTCTTTGTATAATGACCACCTGTGTACAGTGACCAACATAGCATTTTTTTTGGTGGTCACTCTTAACAGGTTTTACTGCAATAATTCTGGTCATGAAGAGAAATTTCCCGGAGGACTTCCGAAGACTTGGGTTGTGCATTAACCGAGTCATTTTGCATAAACATGTTGAAATATTTCTAAAAGTAGAAAATAAACAAGAATTGCTATACCTTACGGGGAAAATGAATTAATTTTAAAAAACGGATATAAAATTGATGTAAAATCTTATCCCTATAGTGCAAACCATTTACAGTTATTTCTGAATTTATTTTCGATTCGCGTTTTATACTTGCATCAAAATGATATCAATTTCCTAACGATGCGAATATAACATTAAATTAAAATTTGTTAGTGAATTATCTTAAACCTAAAAATGGCAGTGCAATTTGTGCAAATTACATTTTTCGGTTTTTTTTAATGCCATTTCAATTTCCATTTTACATATTTTGGGGTACCTACAAGTACATGCAGGTTCGTAGATTTCAGCAGTTTGTAAAAAATTCGTACACATTTCTCACCGTTACAAATATACTGGATGAAGGAGATCTTTAAAAATCCATAAAGATCGAAACCAACTAGCGAACTACTGGTTTATAAAGTACATTCGGAAAAAAATTGAAGCAAAACTGATCTTTTCTACATACAGTATGCTGTAAGTAGGCAATAAGACTTGGGCAATTTTTAATCTCCCACGTAATAATTTAAAATGTTTGTGTTTTGGTTACTGGCTGCAGAGCTTTTATTTAAGACGGATTCGACTGTGCACACCGGTGTAGGTAAATTTTCTTGCGGGTGCAAATTGATCACGTGTCATTTTTTGCGCGGTGCAATCTCATGACGTCGCCGGTGCATTACACCACGTTTTGCCAGTAGAACACGCGAGTGCAAATCGTCTGCTCAAGCAGCGCCAATTTCGAAGATAATTATCCAGCCCAAAGTGGTAAGTTTTTAATTTGTGTGTAAGAAGACAATCATTAAACATCCCATTAACTTGATATTTTTTTTACAAATGGATAACTTAAAACCTTATAAAACGTGAGATATTTGAAACGGAAATACAAAATGGATTTCCTTGGATATTTCAGGTAAAAAATTCATCACCGGTGAAAACAAATTGGTGTAAATTCACATGATGATAAAGAGAAATATACACGTTAAGTGATACTGGCAATAACATTTGAGAGTGTAGAGCGAAAAAATATTGAATAATGGATTGTAAGGGTGCGAGCACAAAGAAAGCTTAGTCGGGCCGAGCTTACAACAAGTGCTGATAAGTACGGAAGTCTACAATGGCCACGAAAAAAAAAACATGACGCGTTTGACGTCACGCAGCCATCAAGATGGCGATTTTTTTGTCTTTTTCTATCGTGGCCCCTCTAGACTTCCGTACTTATCAGCACTTGTTATAAGCTCGTTCCGACTAAGCTTTCTTTGTGCTCGCACCCTGATGCTGAAAATTCGGATTTTGGCATCATTACTGTGACGTGGTTCAGCGCGGATCATTAATCCTGTCATTAGTATTAACCATGCAGATTTTCACCTATAGACAACATTCTCATGGAATTGTCCCTCGCCACGCATTTCCAGAGAATTACAGACTTGTATTTCCAATTTGGGCCACGACGTGAACGCGCATGCGCAGAATGATTGCGAAAAATCGCCATTTTTTCTAAGCAAAAAGAGCCATTTAAAATGATTGTGTATGGTTGCAATGTAATGACAGTGAATGATGCAACATTTCTGGATATATTGATAGTATACGTACCAGATAATTTGAAAGTTTTTAACTATTGGAACGAATGCAGTCCGAATGTACTACTAAAGTTGAGATCACGTGATCTTTGTTTTTTATGAGCTTTTCAACTCTCCTGAAATTATCTGTTATGATATTCAGGCCCAATTAAGCCAAACAACCACATTTTTAGAGCGTAAAAATAAAGATATTTGTGACTTCGATTTTCGGCAACTACTGCGCATGTGCAAGATTTTTTACGCGGAATGTTAAACCTTGTATAACGCATGCAGTGGCGCCACCAAGCACACTGAACATCACGCTGATATCAACCATCATTGTGAGCATCAAAACTGGAAAAGGTGAAGCTGTACACAAGCAGGAAAGGAGCCGAAAAACAAGTTCAACGTGAACGTACCTAAAGTTCGTAAAATAAAAACTTCAAACATGGGAATGGCAAAAAAAAACGAAAAGTTTAGCTTGCCCTCACATTTACTTGTTTGCGATTCCAACAAAACACTAATAACAAACTTTTCCATTTCGGTTAAGGTGGCAATTTTTCACCTATCTCCAACTTGAAAGGTCAAATCCAACCAATTTGGAAAAATTACCCGTTCCCAAGAAGGAAAGAGGTGAAAAGAACACGTAAAAAATAATGTAATTTTAGTTCGTAACTCGGACCGCTAATTAACATTAGATCTACTGAATTCTTTTCGGGATCAACGCAATAATCCGTAAAAACGTTTTAGTGTACGTAGAGGTTCATAAAACGCGAGTTGACTATACAACTATCTGTAAAATCCTAAAGAAAATAAAAACGTTCGAAATTTTAATTAATATTCCCCATTGAAGTAGAACTCTTCTACATGAAGATTGTCATATTTTGTTATATTATAAATTTTTAAACTTGCCCCATGAAAATACCCGATTTGTTTAAAAATTATTATTGGAACATGATATAATTTCGACTATTTCGTAATATAATTTTCAGTTAAAATGCTATTTTTTAGTTCAAATTCTTGCAAGAAAACGTCAAGGGTCTAAAGTAATGGTATTTTAAACGTACATTCTAAATAAAAACACCAGGATTTATTTTTTAATTGCTATCTACAAGTATAAATATGATGCATGTACTTGATACTTTTTAAACTGAACCACACAGTTTCATTAGTTTTCCAGCAAATATGGTAACTCATTTATCAGTTAAAACGCCATTTTTTTTAACTAAAAACCTGCAGGCAAACTTCAAGGGTCTAAGCATGGCATTTTACATGTACAGTACATTAAAAAAATTTACTTGCAAAATAAAAACAAACATCAGGATTTATTACGAAATTGCTATCTAAATATACATGATGTATTTTTGTCATACTTTTCCAGCAAATATGGTAGCTCATTTATCAGTTAAAACGCCGTTTTTTTAATTCAAATCCTGCAGGCAAACTTCAAGGGTCTAAGCATGACATTTTACGTGTACATTAAAAAAAACTTACTTGCAAAATAAAAATGTAAACATCAGGATTTATCACGAAATTGCTATCTAAATGTACATGATGTATTTTTGTCATACTTTTCCAGCAAATATGGTGCACGGACTCAAGACAATTTTAGTAGCCCATCATTCAAACGGTCATTACTTATGGAAAACGAACCAGTTCAAGTTTCCAAATTCTTGCCCAGAATTGGTCTGGAATTTGACGTAAACATCGTGCACCCCAGTAGGAGTGGGGCTGATGGACCCCCTCTGTGACAGCCACGTCTGCCATCCACCAGTGTAGCCAATGCCGAAATGGGCGAAGTACTGACCATTGGGGGAGTCCAAGTACAGGGACATGGTTCCGGTTCCACCGGTGAAACCGGAAGCGTAACGAATCTCCACTTGGCTTGGTCCGGTGGCTCCAAAATCCACTTTCTGGAAGACCAAGCTATCGCCATCACTGATGCTTCCGACATTCTGGCCACCACCGATGTCACTGGAAGCTTCCTTGGTGGTTCCGGTCTGCTGGTCAGCTGACTCCGCCTCGATTTTGGTATAGGCGTTGCGGACCCCCGTGGTAGGGGGTGACGTCGGGGTGGGACCACCGCCCGATTGGTCATACACGCGAACGTAGTCAATGATGAACTTCTGGGGGAAGTTGGTATTTGGACCAGGGTTGCCATCAAACTGACCACCAACAGCAAAGTTCAAGAGGATGTAGAAGGGATGGTCGAAAACCCAAGTCTTGCCAGCAAGGTCATTGGTGGTCCTGGTGCGATAGGCGACTTCGTCCACGTACCAAGTAATGGTGCCTGGTTCCCATTCCACGGCAAAGGTATGGAAGTCATTGGCGAAAGAGGCGCCTCCTGGCAGCGAGTAAGAGGCGGTGATGCCCTGGCCGCCGGAGTAGCCTGGGCCATGGATGGTGCCCATGACAACATTTGGGTTGCTGCCCTTCAGCTCCATGATGTCGATCTCACCATTGTTTGGCCAGGCTAAGATAGACGAACAAGGGAGTATTGGTCAAAATCATTCATCTTTTATCATGTGGGCAAGGTTTCACTTATAATAATTTCTAATAATAAAAGATTATCCTTATTCACGGTTCTAGGACAAAAACTGGACAAAATATACTTAATAAAATAAACTGAACAAAACACACTGGGGTAATAATATATGAAACGCAGTATATTTTGTCCAGTACATTGTCCCTACATTTTCCCCCCAGTATATTATTACCCCAGTATATTTTGTCGCGTTTGTTTTGTGCAGTATGTTTTTGCCCCCTATATTTTTTACCAGTATATTTTTACCCAAGTATGTTTTGTTCAGTTTATTTTGTCCAGTATATTTTGTCCGGATACCCTTATGCACGAACCTAACTATAATCAATTCACATTACATAGTTATGGATGGTTGGAAATGTGTAGGCCTACTACCAAACTGTCGTCATTGCAAAATCGATTTTGCAATATCTACCGTACAGGACAACATTCTATATTTTTAAAAATTTACAAATGACAATTTTGAAAATTATAAAAAAAATTAACAGAAAAATATGGTGAAAGTTTCACAACTTTGCGCGGGAAAAAATTTGAAAAATTCAAAAAATTGTAGCCTACTCTAGAAATGTTGAGAATCTTAAAAATTTGTCCTTGGAACATGTTAAAATTTGTACAAATCTGGACTACAAAACAAATGGAATTCTTTCAAATTTGTGCTTGGAAGTCTTGCAAACATTTGTTTTATACGAAAACTTTCAAATTGGAGATATTAAGACTCGGAAACTGTTAAAAACGTTGAAAAAGCGTCCCTGGCAAATTTTTAAAATTCAACCTATGAAACTGTAGAATTTTGTGGCATTGACCATACAGGACAATATTCTATATTTTTAAAAATTTACTAATGACAATTTTGAAAATTATAAAAAAAATTAACAGAAAAATATGGTGAAAGTTTCACAACTTTGAGCGCGAAAAAGGCTGAAAAATTCGAAAAATTGTAGCCT
>JAQGAO010004005.1:0-15943 GCA_034697705.1 Ommatoiulus sabulosus | reverse complement strand
AAAGCAATCGGTGAAGAACTTTTGGGAGTTCACTTACCAGGAACAGATCGACGTTTACATTTTTATTTATATAGATTGACTCATCCTACTCATAAAAATTGATCGTTTGTAAAACTATCTTTTTCATTATTATATAAATTCGTCAATTTTAATAGTTTCTTTTTTAAATTGAACTTTCTATGTATCATTTTGACTGCATGAAATGTGTGCTCTGTAAGGGGTAGGAATCCACAACAAAAAAGGGTTGGGAAACATTGGTAAAGGTAGTAATAGAAACCCGATGCTTTATTTCTTTAATAAGTACACTATATACAAAAGTAGCTCGATCAACACGATGAAATAACTGGTAGGTATTAATTTATAGGTATATGGAAAGATTTGGAAATTAAAATTTTGCATTGTTTTGGGGTAAATTAATGGTAACATTTTCAACCTGGTTTCGTGGAATCTATAGTGGACCGCTGAATTATAATTTTAATCAAAAAACCGAGCAATGTGGCTGAGTGATTAGCATTCTCGCCTCGCATTCGGTAGACACGGGTTCGATTCCCGTGCCGGCTCTCCCTCCAGGGGAATGCTGGGATAGTTCCTATAATAAATCGGCCACGGCCGTATTCCTTTCCAATCCCATCCTTCTTGTTAAGATTCCGAATACTGGAAATGTTAATTTTATTCTGATGTAGGGATCCATCATGATCAGACGGTTTAGTCTGACTTAATTTGCATAATGATCCCCCCTGCCAAATGGTACTACTGTATACTGGCTGTATAGGGCAAAGAACTGAATTGAAAAGGGCCAAGTTCAGATCTAAGTTTGATACATTTTCTTTGTATCGTCATCAACCATGGGCGCAGTGTAGGCCCTACGTCTATACGAAGTCTTATATCTGCAGTTATTGAATTGAATGTGGTCGAATAACACCGATGCCTCTTTGACATTTTTCTTCGAGAACACAGAAGAAAGTCTGTATATACTTTGCTTTCAAAAATGCGAATGCAGAGAAAACCTACAAATCGTTAAATAATTACCGTTTCAAAGGGGTCATTTTTCAAAGTGCAATTAGTAGGGCTTTCGAGAAATTATGTATAATTGTAGTTTCTACTGAGCTAAGATAGCATAACGAGTTTCGGAATCACGTGGCAGCCATAGTGAACCGGAAAAATCTATGTCACGTCTTTTGTATCTTGTGTACATTGTACTTGCAACTTCTTTTGTGCATGTACTTATGAGATTATCCTCGTGTTTGTGTTGGAATATTATCCAGCCTATTCATTGTAGGGGGCATCGGTACTAGCCCCTATTCCAAAACATTAATTTCCTTATTGTAACAAGATGCGCACTTCAGAGTTAAATCCGCGTGAAAATATTTCTGCCTAGGATTTTGTTGCTGCAATACATTCAACCAGGATAAAGTATCGAAAAGTTCGGTATGCAAATCTGGGTCAAATACAGCGCCAGATTTTTACAACCTTGTTTTCATCAGAATTTGTGCCTGAATTACTCAGGGCGAGTGATTCAAATGCAATCTGTTCCAAAAACAAGCAAACATTGCATTTAGAGAACTGCCTGTTGCAAATACATTAAGGAGTTCAGTTTAGAATTTGGTGTTGGCAACAAATCCAAAATTCATTTATTTCTTTGTATACATCAAATTTGATAATGACATGATTTAGTAGGGTATAGCTACAAAATGCCTAGTCGACAAACATTAATCACAAATACCAGCAATGTCGTCATGAACTCAACATGAAATATGCCCCCCAATTAATATTATATTATATTGATTTATGACATTTTTCATCATATTTTGTTATTTCTCATTGTAGTTAATATAAATTTCCAATTGTTGCGAAGACTTTGTAATATCTAGAAATGAAATCCGTTAATAGTTTTGCTTAATTGCATGCTCGATATGTCCAGAAATCTATTTTTCCAACATTGAAAATGATCGTATTCAGCAACTTATTTCGGGAAAGGAACTGACGTCATAGGTATAATTTACAGTCATGCACAAAGTTTATTTCTGTTGAATTGCCAATCAGGAAAGACATACGTTGTAGGATGGAATAAAAGCAGTGTTGTCAAGTTAGTGAACCCATATTTCTTTTTGAAACGGTGCTGTCATATACCGTAGGGATATATTTTGAAAATATCACTCCATTTGCTTAGCAACAGGAAATTGTTTCAATTGAAATAACTTTCCTGCAATTTATTTTCAGAAGTAACATTCCCCGTGTGTGATGATTATGATAATTAGCAAATTAACAAAATTGAGATACACCTCACATTTCGTGTGCCCAATGTTCTCAAGATTAGTCCTTTTTTGTTTTATCACAAAAAAACCATTTAACAACAAGTACTCGAAGTTAGTGCCAAAAAGAAATCTCGCTGTCTATTGAAATACGGCATAAAAATGTCGCAGGAGGATGTGGCGTTAACGTGGATTTATGTCTTAGTACGCTCTCGTAGACTCTGTCTATAAATAATCCGTAATAACTTCACGATCCATGAATCTTCCGATATTTTTACGTAATATCTGGCTTAGGCTTTATTACTTCCTTAAGATTTCTGATCCTCTTCTCCTGAGATGCATTGTTGCTTGCGCTGATTCCCGCCCTTGGATTTAATATAAAGTCGCCGTTGTGCGCGCTTTGATGTTCATTACACGTGAAACACAATGCGGGATCCGTGTCTCGAGATGTTGACATTTATCGGAAGTATACAGACTGCATTGCAGCGGGGAAGTTTCGCCTAAAAGGAAAACGCATCAAATAATGCGCAGTAATAGCCGAGCGCTTATTGTGGTCAGCCCAACTGCGGATCATGAAAATATATTTGAGTCGTAAACGCTGACACTTAACTCAGATTTCATCTTAAGTTATTGCGAGACTTGTGAGCAATTACAGCGTTTCTAAATACGTGAATTTCATCAGAATGTTAATGGGGGGAGGAGGAGGGGAGAAAATTACTCCGTTTTTGTAAGCTTTACTTTTTCTCTTAGCAATTTGCTCTTTCATGGTCAATTCTCAATTTAGATGAGATGCGCAATGCATTTATGCTCATCTTATGGCATTTAAAGCAACGGGTTTCTACGTGGCATCCCACATTGAAAAGAAATGCATTTTTAAACTAAATTGAAAATGTGTATATATTGGAATGCGTGTATTGCATTTCAAAATATATTTTGCGTTATTAAAATGCAGTTTATCGTGCTTTTTCAAAATGTATTCGTGTTATTGCATTATCGTTAATGAATTTCAAAATCTATTCTCATCACTGTACTTTATTAAATGCCTTTCAAAATGTATTCTCGTCATTGCATTTTACTTCAATGCATTTCAAAATCTATATTCTCATCATTGTATTTTACTTCAGTGCATTACAAAATTAAGATTCTCAGAATTGTATATATTCATCAATATACATGTGCAAAATCTGTATTCATCAATATACTTCTAAATTTATATTCCAATCATTATATTTTACTTCAATGCATTTCAAAATCTACATTCTCATCATCGCATTTCCGTCAGTGCATTTCAAAATTTTCGTCAATGAGTTTCAAAATATATTTTAAAATGCATGTTAACAGCGCAAAAAATATATTTCAAATGCATTTGCATGTATTCTAATCTGTACATATTTTCAAGTGTATTTCTAAATGCATTTCCCTACTGGGTGCGATAGTAAAGCAACTCCGATATTATTCATTTTTTGTAATATTATTCCGAGACACTTTTTGGACAAAACTGACTGACAATCGACGGTTCGTTCAAAATTTGCTTTTTCTACAGGCGCCGTAGAAAATCAGTTGGATAAATGCATCAAAGGTCGATATTACAAAGTATTATTTAAAGTTCTCGCGAAGTCTCGCTGTCGAATCGATGTTTAATGGGGCAGCTCACAGCGTGTAGCGCGTTTCTGTCCGTGACATCTTTTCAAGTGAAAATCTGTATTCTGCGCGTGGCTTTTCACTTTCACTAAGAGGAAGAACCTCTAAGTGTCATCTTATCGCTTTAATGTGCCATTGGCAGATGCGAGTATTACGGAAACTGTGGTGTAGATTCCATCTCCCATCTGAGAGAAGAAATGCTTTAAAATAATTGCCATCGTTCTAAAGATTGGCCTAATAAAATAGCAAAAAGTGATAAGGCTGATTTGTATGCGCTTGACATCTACTGTACATTCAAATCAATACAACATCCTGCAATATCCTGTATGTATCTCTCGATGGAGGAGTATTAAAAAAGGGTTGGATCAACGATGGAATCGAGAAGTCATTTTTAATGATAAGAAACTTGCGTCAAGGCCGTACGTTGCACACGATGCAAATTATATCCCGAACATGCATATTTCCGAATGTATCCATAGAGTATACGTCATGACAGCACTGTTTAAAAGGAAAATGTGGGTAACTTACTTGACAAAAATGCTCATTCCAATGTCTTTTCTGATTGGCTAGGCATCATAAAGAATCCTTTGTTTTTGATTGTAAAACCAATGATGTCAGTTTATTTCCAGAAATAAGTTGCTCAGAATAGGATTATTTTTTTACTCTGGAAGTATCTCTGGAAATAATATTTGTGATGAAAATATTTACGAGCACACTTTTAAAATATCTAAAAAATATTGCATAAATAAACTTTCTAATTTATAATCATGTTTTTTATTGTTTCAACTCAATTTATTAGCCTATGCAGTCAACAATTAAAGTACCATGTGACATGGAGGATCATTATACAAGTTGAACTGGACTAAACAGCCTCGTCATGGTGGACATTAATGCTAGTAAATTATTGGAGAAATGTAACGAGTTGTCAATCATTATAATAAATGCGGGTAACTGTTCTACACTTAGGGAAAATAGTTTCCAAATATCATTTATATAAGGAGTTTCTTCCAATATTTATAGCATTAAAGATGTAGGGTTTATCACCCACTTGCTAAGAAAATGCCAAAGCAGATTGTTATTTATGGTGCACTTTGAACTTAAACCTAATACTCGCTGTCAGCAAATGATTGAATACGATTGCAGCGACTGAATTCCCCAAAGCCTGGCTACTGAGAGATTTAATCGAATAAGTGCCTTCCAGCTACTGTCTTCGTGCATGACATCATATTCATGTCTTTCCTATTCTGAGTGTGTACCCATCTTGAAGGCCTGTAAAATTGAGAGGAAACCTGGTATTGGACAGCTGTATAAATCAGCTGTGATTAATATTGCTAGGGACATTTTAAATACATTCCCTCGGAGTTAGTTGCAGATTTGCTTATGAAAACTCGTTTTCGTCATATTCAAATATTGCAGCGAGCGATATCGTATTATAATAAAATTGAATTAACGTCATGTCGCTGCAGCACAGTGTATTAATTTTGTTTCGATATTAAGTGGTTTTTCATAATGTGAATGTTTTCAAGGTTGCTCTAGAATTGAATCAGCTTGGACATCACGTTGAAAATTACAAACTAAGAACTAATGTAATTAAGTTTGTTTTCATCAGTTATTAATGCGCAATTTTTGGCGAAATATTTCCCGCCAGGGAAAGGGAGGTCCAAACGAGTGCTAGAAACTTAATGTTGGCATTGAGCTAATTTCTGAATGCAGCATTCGATATTTTTCAAGGTGGCTTATGGGACACCCCTATATTTCTTCCCTAGCAGCCTTTGTATTTGCAAACAAAGCCAATCAAGCCCTTCCATCTTCAGCCTATTGTATCCTTTACTTAATGAACAAGTTGTTCAGAGCAGCCTTTAAATTACCTAGAGAAGTGTTCGACGAGCAGTATTAACAATGCCTATGCACTTAACCACCGATTTCAATGCAATTAATGGCTCGTAAGTAATTCAAAATCTCGCACGAACCAAATTAATGAGGTAAAGCGTCGGCCACCTGCTCCGAAAGCGGCAGCATCAACAGGAAAATCGTAAGAAAAATCGATTTAAATTCATGATGTTGGCGTCGCTATGGGACGTGCGTCATATTTAGACCACGAACTAGGATAACATTTTTTCGCCGCATTTTTGTGCCCCAGTTCATATTGCTCAGCAGGATATTGATCCATGTCGAGGTGTAATCCAATGTCCGAGATTCCGATGCATTTTCAGCGTGCCTTTCAAAAATGGAAAATGCCCCTGTAGGGCCATAAGGAAATATTAAAAAATTATCATAAAGCTATAGTCAGAAAGGTTAAAAAACCTATCAGGATGCAGCGATGCAGCTATCTCCACCCAAATCTATAGGCGAGGCCATTTAAGTGAAGCTGTGCGCCTGTAAAAGTATTAATCCCATACTTCTCATCTGTATGATGCAGACCCACAATCTAAATTGAGTCGCCTCCACATCTTATATTTTTATAACCAACTCAAAACATCATATCATATTTTCTGTCAAAGATGTAGAAAGTGAAGCTATGGTGCGTGGTATACAGTGGGGCATAATTAAGAAGAACGTCTTTTATACAAATTTCTGATAATACGAACTCGTTTCCAGTCCCCGTCCTAGGCTATGGACGAATAATGCTAATTTCTTTGTTTAATACAAACTCCGAATTCGGATATTGCGAATTTTTGATTAACTCGAATGAGTTTTCGAGCTCTATTCTATTATATTCTATTCTTTACACTGCAGTAAGAACATAATGTAGTACCATTTGACAGGGGGGATCAATTCACAAAGTAATTAAGTCTGGCTAAGCAGTCTGGTCGTGATGGACCCATCACAATTTAGTTACAGTATATTTGCCGTATATACTGTAACAACTGTATATACGCAGCTCCTTCCCATTCATATTCGTGGGTTAGGCTTTCATCTAAACCTCGATGAAATTTTAGTTTTGTTCCACTGTAATGTGTCATTAACTGTAAACGATGTTTTTCAAAGCAAAAACTGTCATTTTCGGGGAATTTTTTCGTTTGTAGCAGCTTGAGAAGATATTTATATTCTAAGAAATGTCGTTCTACCCATGCCTAAACTTTTAAAATTTTCATAGTTTGAATTGCTGATAAACGATGACTCTTCGCGTAGCAAAGTATTGCTAGATTTGTAAAATTGGCCCTTCGAATTTGCTTGTATAGCATATATAAGTTGTACAGCACACGTATAATTTCTAATAAATTAAAAATGTAAACTTTGCTCGAATATTTACTCGCTGTACGTTTTTTCTCTCTCGAAAATGGGAAGATAAATTATAACAAGCGCCTTTTTCGAGTCAATGCATTAACTTAAACACAGTTTATGTTCCTAGTATAGGCAATTTGAAAATATTGCAGACACCGTGGCAGGCCACATAAAAGGATTTCACAATTTTCCAAGGTAGTATTTCTGGAATAATAATGTACTTGATTTACCATAACATTTCATTATCGTGGTGCCGTTCGGTAACTCACGATGCTTTTAAGTTATAAGAATTAATTAAAAAAACACGTAACTTATGAGAACTTTTCCTTGTTAACGGGATAGAAAAATGTACACGCTCTCTTGGGCTGTAGGATAAAGATCAATTTGATTTGGAAAGCTGAATTTGCCTCCTTTATTGGGGTTAAGTATCTTAGTTTAGATCGTTTCGCAGTTCAAATAAGCCGGCAGGCTTAAGCGAGAGAAACCTATGATTACTATTGCGCTAGGCTGATTTTTGCGTCCGCTCTTGTCGTATTTGGCAATCCCTCTAATTTGAATAGTTGATTAAGAAGGGACAGAATTTGTCTAGAGATCTTTGTGAATTACGTACGGAACAAAAGCTAATTGCCAGAGGGAAATGAAATCTTACAAACAGGGAAGCAGATCTCAATATTCGGAACCGTTACGTTAAAGAGTTAACATACGATCGTTTCTCTTCCAAATAGCAAAGTTTAGTGATTTGTATTTTGGAACATTTCAGACACATGATTCAAAGGAAGACAAACTAATTTTACTGAATAAATGATTATTTTCGGTGAAAGAAAACTATTTTGGGACCAGACATTCACGCATTAGCTAGAGCTCTATAAAAATACCTTGCTTTCACCAGCTCGAAAGTTCGAGTAAAAATGCTCTATACCATCAATACGGATTATTTCCTACTGATTTTGTATAAAACTGAATGATGCTGCTATATGCGACTACGCATCCATGACTTCATGTTTGGCTCGTATGTTGCTCGTTGCCCAGCAAAAACCTAGTTTACTCCTGTTTTCGAAATTCGCCAATTATTTAGTTCTTAATCCTTCATTATAAAACCGCCTGGCTAATGCAGTCTTGCCAAGCCTAACCCATTGTTTGTACTGCCTTTGATAACTTGTTTACTGAGGTTTGATCGAATACTTTTCGAGATATGTCTTTGTCCTCCTGCGTGCGTTGTAATTCGCTATTTTTATTTGATTTGTCTGACTTGATAACTTTTATAATCTCTCTAGAAAAGCATCGCCAAAAGTTTTAATTTTCGGCCTTATGTTCATTGAATCGAACAATTGAAATGTCTCTTTAACTTTTAAGTCACGTTTTGGACTAATAAAATTTTCGTTTAAATTCCATTAAATTGGGTTGGCACACTCGGCGAATTGATGGATTCAAACCAGACTTTTTCACAAAATCATAGTCGGAGACGCTTTAACAATTACATGCAATTTTATTATCAACTTTTATTAAGTTCCCCGTGACTCGCGAGTAAACGGACATGCTACGAATGTGTTATCGTCCCCCATTATGGGCTACAAATGAATTTCCTTCAGAGATTTAGGTTATTGTATTGTATCCTATGGAACGTTTAGTTATTAGATCAATTATTTTAATGATAATGAAAGTCATAAACTTAGGAAGATGATGATCATTATACTTTTTTCCTAGAAATTCTTAACCCCTCCGAGAACGTTGACATCGTTATGTCAGATTTCATAATTATTATGATTATAATCTCCTCGGATGAGCATGATGATTATAATATGTCGTAGCAACGCCCTTTTACCTTCGTGCCAACGGCACAAATCAGATTTGCATCGAGCATATCCACGTCTTAACTTTCGTATAAAATCGTCTGAAAAATGGAACCGTCATATATCAAATTCATCGCAAAAAAAATCAAATGTCACACCGCACCAGCGCAGGTGAAATTCCCCCTGTAAAATAAACCCTGACCCCTCGTTGCCACACCCCTGTGTGGGCCTATGTTACACGTATACCGAGACTTAAAAAAAAAGATCACCGATTTTAGATCTCGAGTTACTTTTCTGGCAAACACGTAGGCAGATTCACCAATCCGAATACGTTGAGCTCAAAGAGATTGGAAACGATCAAAAAGAGGATGTAAACCGCCAAACAACTCCATCCTAATCTTCTGTCCAATTTCCATTTGTTGAGGACGATGGCAAGGTACAAGAAAACGACGGTCGATAATAAGGAAATGACCGAATATTCCATGCCACCACTGTTGATCTTCACCGTGTTGGTGGGGGAGAAGGCGGCCGCTTTGATGATCCATGGTCCTCCCAAACAAAACAAAATATCGAAAATGTTGCTGCCCAGTATGTTTGAAACGGCCATGTTCCCGTATCCTGAAACGAAAAATTGACGCCAATCAGCATTTGGTAAACTCAACCAGCTAGGGCACGAGAAAGGAAAATCATGGTGCTCAGACGATAGACTTTGCGAATCGCACTTTGGCAGTCGCGAAGTCTGGCGCGTAAAAGGAATGCGTTCATTTGTTTGGTAACATCGGCAACCTCGATTGAGTACTTGCGATTGCTTTCCGAGTACCACTGTTCGTGGAATTATGGAGACCCTGATTTGATGAACGTTTTTTCGTGAATGATTAAAGTGGAAGACAATTGGGGAAAACGGTGGGATGAATTGTAACGCCGTGGGAATTGCCAATTCTTCCAAATATTAATAACCACATAAATACATTAACCAACGCCGTTTACGAAAACTACGAGCATAAAATTGATTTGATGCTACATCAGGACAAACGTAATAACGAATAACATTATCGTTAAAAGACAGTCTGAAATTGAGTTTTTCACGGAAATGAATGCCATTCTCGATTATAGAAATATTACGTTGTTGTTGATCGAATGATTGTTGAATCTCATGAGGCAGGGCATGAGACTATGGAGATTTTTCAATTCGAGAACAATTAGTAGCGCCACCTAGCTGTGGTAGTTAAATGGTAAAACGGGCATGACCCACTGATCACGATATCAGTCGAACGTATCTTAAAATCTGTGATAATTTGCAGCACATGCAAATCAATTTGCTGCGCTTTTTGGAGAATATTTAATTATGGCAAATAACCGTATCACGTTTTCCTTTTTTTTTAGATTACGCGTACTGTATCATAGTCTGTATTCCAGGCCAGTGGTCTGCGGCACTGGAGCTCTCAAAATGCTATCTTGCACACGTGTATGAAGTCGAATAATAGGAATCAGGATCGGTCAACATGTTTCGTCGTTTAACGGTAGGTACATGATTTGATTTTAGTGATTACGGAATTTAGAAACTTTTTCTGCAGTTCTCCTACTAATACTGTTCCTAGTTTCAATGTTCTAGCGTTTTAGCTAATTTCGGATAGATTTTTCAACAATTAAGTCACATGCATGTTCATATAATGAGTTTTAGGTGAGCAATTGTAGCTTTCTTTAACTTGTTGATATGGCGTTAAAAAACGTTAATTTACCTTGTCTGCACACTATAACACTGGAAATAGCTTCCGGAACGCTGGTACCTGCAGCTAAAAAGGTCAAACCCATGACACTGTCTGGCACACCGATAGTGTAACCTGCAAGAAAGATTTTAAGTATTTCCAATGACCCCAAATGTAGTCTAATGTAAGATAAAAAAAACTAGCCATGAGCGGACTGCTCTTTTAACCGATGGTGTACTTGCCGATTATGGTGACGAACCAAGCGATGATCCAAGAGAGTCCTCCAATGTACAAAATGGAAATAAAGAAGGTGCCCATGTACCATTTCTTCCATCGTGGATTGCGACAGTTGGGGATGGTCAAGTAGAAAACAAAGTTGGCTGGCCACATGATAACCCACAATATTTGTTTTAAGGTGCCTTTGTAGGGCATGGAAAAGATAGATCCCTCTTCATCTGATTTAGACAAACAGAAAGGTTTTAAAATGATTACTTAGATGCACTTATGTACTTAATTTTAAATGCAAATGAATTTGACACAAACTAATGTTTAAGGTATCGCATTGAACTTGTTATATTTAAAATTATGTACTAAAAGTTTCAATTTGGGACATAATTATGCAGGATGTTTGACGGAACGACAAAAGTTGAAGGGCTAGCGTAAACGTAAGTCAAATATTTACAAAACATTGCAAGTAATAGTAAAGAATTAAAACTTTCCATGGCATTTCTATATGCTTTCATACTTTCTAAAATAAACTGAATCAAACATTGCATTTTATTTAAGCATATATAAATTTAGTAACCTTAATTCAAACTGAGATTTGGCTAATTTCCAAATACATTATTTTTTTTCGCATAACTTTTCATTTTGGAAGGAAATTGTTTTTTGCTAGTCCCCATCAATTTAAATATAGAAATAATTCAATAAACTAGCTAGTTTCTTTGAATTATTTCCGCATTATCTTGTTTTTTAAATCAACTTTTATCAACGCTCAAGTGCTATCAGTAGCGGATTTATCTTCCTCTTTGTGGATGCCAGTCATTTCTCAACGTTAGTTGGCAACCATGCATAGCAGTTGTGCAAGCAATGATTGCCCAATGCCAGGGTGGAAGACTATTATTTTTGGGGGGAATTTAATCTTATTGTCACAATTTGATCCCAGATTATTACGAGTTGTTACACTACAGTCCTCACCATCATCATCGTCTTTAATTGTAATCTGGTAACCGTTCTCAGTCTTTTTCTCCTGGTCTGCGTCGCCATTGGGAATGCCACTCTGGTCATCGTCTCCCAATAGAGCGTTGTGCTCAGAAGGGACAGATTCAACAAAATGTTTCGGTTTTACTCCACAACAACTGACTATTCTGTTGGCAAACGCTTCGAGCTGTCTGTTGAAGCACATGGCTACGATGTACAAGGCGTAGAGTCCAAGCATGATGGCACCTTCGTACCTGTGGGAAGAAAAGTTGAATTTGACTCTGCCATGTTGAAAAAAAAGGTTGCAGACGAGCCACTAAAGTACGATTGTTAGTTACCAATAAACTGTTTGGTCGGTAATGATGGCAATAAGTGCTACCACCGTGATAGTGTAAGCGATACTATCTCTCGTCAGAGGCCACCAATTCAGCGGTACGACCTACAAGTATGACATTAACATAAACGGAAAACAAACATTAATCCGTGAAAGGAATTGCTTAGAAAACGTACAATTTTAAATTCTACTAACATCTTATGTTCCGGGTTCGAGTTTTTAAATGTGGTACTTGTAAAAACGTTTCGTAACCACGACTAAGCTACATATCTTAGACAACAACATAAAGTATTTTAAACCATTGGAATCATTTGAACCTGCAATGTCCTTTGTAATGGTATAAGCATTCCTCTCTATGCATTTCAGATAAGTAAATTGCGTGATTTTGGTTAATCTTGTTGATAAGCAGCGGACAAATGTGTTGCAGTTAAAGAAGTCATAGAAAACCTCAACCTTGTTTACGTTCATAAATATTCTTATGAGCCATATTAGATGAAAGTTTCCATTTGAATCCAGACTTTTTGGCCACGCCGCTTAAGCCTCTCATGGAACTGTTACCTCGAAATGCGAATTTGTTGTAACAGGAAATAACAAGGTTTTTAAATTGTAAAAATCGACATATTCCGTGAGACGGAGATGAGGGAGCCAAAGTTGAGGAAATCGATAACGCACTTTTGTTTAACTTTGCACTCGATATGAAATGTTTCTTGTTGATAATTTGTCAGGGTCACTTGGCAATATTCTGCCCCAATTGCAAGTGCCTCGGTTGACATCTGAGAGATGGCATTTTCGTATTGACTTTTATGCTTCATTTAGCGCTTGAACCTGACTATTGGCGACATTGAACAAATACATCGTAGTCGAGTGCATTTTGAGTTAAAAAAAATTGAAATTACCAGAATATAATTTGCTTCGTGCGCGCAAACGTTCTCGAAAAATGGGGTTGTGGCAGGATAAATTCATTTCCTGTTGTCAACGATTAACACAATTTGATCTTAATGCAACTTGAATTCCTTTCCCTTTCAATTAATTGCAACTATAGGATCTTACATTTATCTTATTAAGAATATCGCTAATGAGCTTTCATCTCGAGCTTGAACATAGACAAATTATCAGGGTACCCCCAGACCTGGAAAACCTGGAAACGTCAGGGAACTTTAAAATGTCTGGAAAAGTCAGGGAGAAGTCAGGGAAGAATGGCTTATTTTGAAAATGTCGGGGAAATTCAACGTAGTCATGCTGTTGCGATCCAAAACTAATGCTTTAAATGGTTAGCTCAGGGTCCATTTTCCGAGTAGAACTTTGCAAAATTTTCAACGTATTACGAATACAATTTTTAAATTTTTTCCACTTTTCCGAGGATAAAATTGCAATATTTCCCACGTTTTCTGAGGGCAAAATTGCAAAATTTTCCAAGTTTTCCGAGTACAAATTTTCAAGATTTTCCAAATACAAAATTGTCAAATTTAATTGAAAAAACATGAAAAAAAACATGAAATGTTAATTTTCAAAATTGTTATTATTAAATTTGAAAAAATATTTTCCTATGTCGATTTTGCAAAATATGTCAATTTTTGACATTGTCATTGGTCAGGGAAATTTTTGTAAAACCTGGAAAAGTAAGGGAAGTTGAAAATGAAATTTCTGGGGGAACTCTGGCAATGCTAAGAACTATGGATTATCTGTACGTTATTACAAACCTTATGCTCTAACCTAACTGAAAAATGTCATAGAACTAAAAGAATATAATCGTCCGTTACCAAACCATCCTTTCACCTTGAGAAATTTTGCCTTACAATTAAAAAAACAAACAAGAAAGCTAGCCTTATTCTGGTTTGTTGCCCATTTCAGATATCAATAAAAATGGTTTTCCACGGGATATTACGAAATATTTCTTATTTTTATAGGAATGTGTAACGGGACGTTTTATCGATGGGGGGGGGATTGCCAGATGGCGCTTCGAATCTGTGCAAATATTATGAAGGCGATTTCTGCAGGCGCGTGTTTTCTTCGTCCCCTGTTTGCAATTTCTTCGACCTCGATTGGATTTCCATTTTCAAATTGAGGCAAGAATTGGCAGTTGCAAATCAAATGAATGCCCAAATGGCTGGCAAAATGCAATTTCTGGGCCACAAGAGAAATGCCTACTGCCGGCGAAGGGTTGGATACACGCTTGAAATTGCCTCTTTTTCTACCCCAGGCTTACCTTCCTTTTTCATGGATTTTTAGCTAGACCAATGTCTGACATGGTTATTTTAGACGCTGTATTCAAAATTGTTGTCAAGGCGAGAAATTTGCTTTGGAAATCGCCGAATTGACCGGTTGAGAAAGGTTCCTTATTGGTTTTCAAATAGGGACTATGATTTACTTATAACGTATTGCCCAATTTCGATTCTAAATTGACTTAGGAATCTTCTTTCAAGTCCATTGAACTACTATTTTCTATGAAAAGCAATCAAAGAACAAATAAGACAGGTGACTGTTTCATTAGGATGAATGTTTGATTTGAAAACTACTTTAGAGGATGACAAACTAGACAGTTTGCTCCTTCAGAATTGAATCAAAGCATTTTCATGTTTGTTCAGGTTATTTGCTTTTCGCAATCCACTTTGCTGGGTCGGTTCATCGCCATATTTAGCTTGTTTTGGCACAAAAATTTGTCCAAATAAAACTTTAAAGCAGCGGTATATTTACACTGTTTTTTTTCTAGAAACAGGCTCGTGTCTTATCCGGCATGTTCTATTCAACTAATACCAATGGCCATGATTTGCTCATGCTCATCGTAACTTAGAATATTTGAGCTCTTAAAAATTCTGCGTAGTTTCCTAGCGAGTTTAACGCAAAACTGCTAACGACGACGATACAGTTGTCACAGTTGTGGTTTTTTTTCGTTAAGACAACAAAGGCGTGTTGAGGTTTTTGCACAAATGCGAGGGATGACAAGGCACGTTGTCCGGCTGGGATGTCAGGAGTGGCTTTTAAGGATGGTTGGTGCGGTACGTCCCATGCAGGAGTCAGGAGAAGGGTTGGTTGGTTGGCATTCACAATTACATGTAGCTTAAAGGAGAAGCTGGGATCGAGGTTGGAAGAGGAGATGGATGGGCAGCATGGATGGCGGCAAGACATTGGACACTGCTCTCTCCGCACTTTTCACCCCTTCCTGCAGCTAAAATGTGCTTACTTTCGAAAGACTCACTCACCTCGTTCTGCAAAAAACAAACGCATTTACTTAACTACGGTTGAACTCTGCTATTGCTTAGGCCTACAGGTTCTGTTTACTTTTTCGCACTTGGCTGAAAGCAGTCGCTTGAGTGCTTCACGCTTTTCTGGAACAATGCCTAGTTATCGACTCGTGCAGTGGTCACAAAGTCTGGAAAACCTAGGGAAATTACACGCTACATTGCCCGTCTTTTTTTGCCGGCGCTAATGACTTTATCGGACAGTGGGCTGACCCGGTATAGGGTTGTGGCACATTCAAAAGTGGGCGTGAGTGTTGGTGATCAGAAAATGGGCATTTTAAGAAATAACTCAACTGAGGCGTTTGTAGGTGTATGAAAGATGTCAAATCGGTGTCAGCATCGCAGGTTAGAATTAATGAATAGCAAGCTGAAGGAAATTTCCTGGGTTACTTTTGCAAAACACTTTTTAGAATATTAGAGAGATTCAGTGCCCAAAAAAGCTATGCACGTTAAACGACAACGTGACGGTCTTTTCTTTAGAATGCTGTGCGCATGCTCAGCATTGACGTAGGTATGTTTAACGTTTCGTGCGTCCATCATTTTACCTACTTTGTCG
>JAQGAO010004004.1:0-15944 GCA_034697705.1 Ommatoiulus sabulosus | reverse complement strand
CACAATGAAATCAACACAAACTCAAGTCAGTATAAAGCTTCTTAAACATTTGCATAATTAATTTAACTGTAACAATTGACATCAACAAATTTTCTCGCCATTTGATAAAACAGCTTCGTGTATTTCACATTTTAAACTCCAATTTTTTTCATAATTTATTTTTTATAACATATCAAATGTCGAGTATAGGCTATACATCACAAATGCTAAAATTGGCGTTTGTCAACTTCACATGGAATGGAAAACAATCTGCAGAGGTTTCTGAGAAATTACACAACAGTCTCTCGATCGTGATACAATATATAATTATTAACTTTGCGCACACTATTTTTTAATGATCAAGTTCCTCACCGCATGGAACTAGTGCGCGCTTTTTTACTTTAGAATAATAATACCGGCATTTACCGGCTAGGATTTGGGTGTTAACTAAATCACAAAAACAAACACTCGTACAATTGGCATTAGGTATTTCATTGTCAGTTTTTGCATTAAATTAACCTTAATATCATGAGATGGTTACGTCAAACCAAACTATTGAGTTTGACGATTGAGTCATTCTTCTCACCGATACTCGGTAAATATTGGCAAACAATTAATCATCGTGCAAGTTTAGTCAAATTTTACTCGAAGTCAAGCCATAACATTTGAAAAATAAACTCAGAACTAGAAGATTACATGTATTCGCAATGCAAGACAACGAGGTTATATTCAGGTAAAAGTATTTGCACGAATCACCATGAACACAATTAGTCTTCAAAATCTGATCAACTCCTGTTCCATCTATGATCTATCTACCACATCTTGCAAACCCAACCCGCCAAATGCACGTGGAACATACACCAATCTTTAAATACACTTCCTGGGTTTACTGCTTGTTCGTTGCTCTCTACAGTCAGTACATTACATGTATACCATTTGGCAGGTGGGAGGGGTCAGTAAGCAAATTAAGTCACAATAAGCAGGCTTATCATGCTGGACCCCGTCATCATAATTAACTTCCTGTATTTATGAGACAGGAAGACGGTCATGGCCGATTTAATATAGGAACTATCGCAGAATTCGCCTGGAGGGATTGTCTTAAACCATAGAAAACCACAATCAAGGATAGCCGACACGGGAATCGAACCCGTGTCTACCGATTGCGAGGAGAGCATGCTAACAACTCAGCCACCAATCGAAGTCTGACAGAACTGTCATGGCTCTCATTTCCTTTCTTTCACAGCTATGATGTGCAGAAGAGGCTGATGTGCAGAAGCATTCCCACTTCGAGCGATTATTATTGTATATCTCCGTTTGCTTATTTGCCGAACCTGAATTTCAACAGCATCTTATTTCGTTAATTTAGAAAATTATGCCATTTCCCTTAATTAATAAAAACACAAACAAACTACATTGGAGGAAAAAGCAGGAGTACGAGAGTAGCTCCTACTGGTACATTTTTACAGGTAGAGGTTCCCCGTTAGTGCCTTTTAAGTCAGGTACACACTATCACCAAACTAAAACTAAAAACTCCAAACCTGAAACTTTTCTGGTTTGTGACAACGAAAAAATGGCGTAGCAAACTGTTTTTGCTAAGCTAAAAACTAGAAAATCAGTTTGCAAACTAAGTTTGGAGTTCACGTCGAGTGTCGGTGAGATGAAAGGGAAATAGCCAAACTTTTTGGCGTTGGCGCTGCTATCAACCCTTCGTCTGCACGATATTGACGATACAGCAGCATATCGTATCTATCGTGTTTTGAAGACTGCATCCTCTGTCGTCTGCTGAGTTTTGTCAGTATGGTTTGTTGCAGTGTGTACTCTCAGGTTTTGCAAAACTAGTACATGTATTACATGTAATTTTTTTTATAGAAACTAGTTCATGTTGAAAGTTTGGGGTTTGTGATTTTTAGTTTTGGTTTGGTGGCTAGTGTGTACAAGAAAAAAAAAACTGCACGAGAATATCGAAAATGAATCGAAGTTCTTTCCTGCTTCCCGGAGATCTGAAATTATTGTTATCACAAAATCATGAGCCGAAAGTGAAAAAAATCAATGTCGGCAGCATTAAACTCAACATGATGATTAATTTTAAATTGCTGGTCAAATAGTTAAACTATTGCCTACCTCCGTAATAATGAAAAATTCGTATCGACAACATCCCTTAATAATCAATTGTCCCTTACTTAATAAATGTAATTAATATTATACTGTCTTTTCAAATTAACATGAAAATATAGGGGTACTCAGACAAAAACCTTTACAAAGATACTTTTGGCAGTCATTAAATTAATGTACAAGTACATGTACGTGTGCAAAAGGAACGCATTAATTGGTTTTAAAACAGGGGTAACCTTGAGTGATTTTTGTTAACAAAAATTAGTGTGTCGCTTTTGCACACATGACTTAGCAACTGCCAAAAATGTCATTCATAAAGCTCTGTCTGAGTATACTTCTATTGTTGTCTCATTATTTGACAATGTATTGCCGATGGAAAAGGCGTAACTATACAGCTGTTTAAAACACATGTATTCATTATGTATATAAATGTCAAGGTAAACGCAATCAGAGATGACGCACCAGGTAAAGTAATTCGTTTTGTCCCCCACACAGACACCCACATTACATAAAATTGCATGAATAAATAGCAAAGGTATTTATTTCCTTAACTGTAATTACGGTATCTTAAACGTCGAGAAAATGGCGCCACATTTAAAACCTTGATTGGCATCGAAAAGCAAAATAGCGAACCTACGCTTGTCACTTCCTAATTTTAGGCACAACGACAGCTGAGAAGCATTTGCAGACCAACTCTAGGAAACCTTGGTTGCGAATAACCGGAAGTTTGAATGAATGAATGAATGTTGCCAGACTGTCTCGCATTGTTGGTAAATAAATCAAACACACGCGAGTCTCACAGTGTATACCGATACAGTTACACACACTTTTATAAAATGGAAAATAGATTTCACGAAACGCAGTTTAACTACTAATTAAAGATTAGCAGTAAACTGCCAAAGCTCTTGAAAACATATCAACAATGCAATGCTAAGCAATGATTGAAAGAAACCGAGTATGGACATTATTTGTAATGAGCACACACTCATCCTTCAAGTTCATTTGCAAAAATTATAGATGCCTATCATGCATTTCCGTTATCTGCGTGAATGGTGGGAGTGACTGAAACAGTTGACACATCAAATAAAGCTGCATAAACTTCACAAGTGGGTTTCGCCACCATGAATTAAAATCTATATTACTTTTCGCAACCATATTTGAATAGTGAAACTGAACCTAATCGATCCAATGGCAGTATTTGAAGAACCTAGTTAGGAACTTAGGAAGCATTGCAAAACATTAGAACTCAACATCTTTTAAATTGGGAATTACATGTAATTACAGTAAACATAACTGTACGAAACATTAACTAAATGACGGTATCACCATCATAACAACGGAAATTAAAAACTACTTTATCAGCAAAAACAGGCTATTTCGTTTCAATGAATTAAATTCACTAATCTGATGTTCCAAAACTGAAATTCCTGGGAACGAAAATTTGAGGTTATCATACTTACAGAATTGTCCGCGTGCATGTGCCACTATAATGCGTACAATTTGCCATAATATCAACGACTTTCCCTTTTTCATAGAATCGATATAATCGACTGGACTGCTGTCAAGCTTGTCAAAGTATATACATGCACGGGGAGGCCTTACTTATGATGACAGTGGCTAAAGAATTGTTCCACAAACGATCCATGACAGGGTTCCCCCAGAAATTTCATTTTCAACTTCCCTGACTGTTCCAGGTTTTTAAAAAAATTTCCCTGACCAAAGACAACGTGAAAAATTGAGACTGGGAAATATTTTTTTTTTTAAATTTACTAACGACAATTTTAAAATGGGAAGATTTTGTACTCGGAAAACCTAGAGAAGTTTGAAAATTTGTCCACGGAAAACATGGACAATTTTGCTAATTTGTACTCGGAAAACGTGGAAATTTTTTTCAAATTTGTACTCGGAAAACGTGGAAAATTTGTACTCGGAAAACGTGGAAAATTTTGCAAATTTGTACTCGGAAAACGTGGAAACGCCATGACTGCGTTGAATTTCTCTGACTTTTTTAAAATAAACCATTCTTCCCTGACTGTTCCAGGTCATTTTCAAGTTCCCTGACTTTTCCAGGTTTTCCAGGTCTGGGGGTCTCTGGATGAGTACAGATAAACTTGCTTGGATCCCAGTGAAAAAATACAGAATAAAGCTCGCATTGTTCCCGAATTGCCACACATCATGGATTACAATACTTTACGCAGTTTTTGACGACTATAATCGGAGGCTACTTCTAATATAAAATCAACCAAAACACGTGTATGCAATTTAAAAATTTGGTTACCTACAGAATATCGACGTAACGTTTCGCACCGTACGTGATGTGAGTCGGGTCAAAGCCACTTAGAATGCTTATCTTTGTAAACAAATTCAAAACAAGTCACGCCATTGGGACATCGTTTTTGTGTAAATATGCCAGGCATGAACAAGCCTTCACGCATCATATTCCAAAATTTAGTGCAATCATTGCATAAAAAACGTAAAACATTGCACAGTGAAGTCGGATATACACAGCGATTTCAGACCGTTAATAAGTGAAAAAAAAAACCTTCTCTAGACCATCATGTGAGCGTCTTTTGTTAGGAGGTTAGTAGGACAATAAGTACTCTCACCGTACACTGTACTTTCATTTACTCCCAGTGTAGAGAAGAGCACATTGACCACTAAGTCACCCCTTCCCTCCCTATTCTAGTTTCGATGTTCAATCTGCACGAATATATAGCCACTTCCAAATATAGTATTATAAAGATTGCGCTGTAATTATGTAATGCCCCGCCGTTTTCACGTGTTGCCTTCCAGCAATTGCTTTCTCAGGTTTATGCCCTCTTCAAATTTTAGACAACGCAATTTTCTCATCGGATTCTAGACCCATCTCGATCAGCCAACAATTTCCTTCAACCACCCTTGATTACAACAAACAAAATGATTAAATGTTGGCATTATTTTCGTTAAATTTAACGTTCTAAACAATTTTAAAACTGAATACGAATAACACGAATTACTGGTCACGGATAATACAATTTGAATTTCAATGAGCAATTTTAATCATATGTAAATTCAGATCGCCAGCTACCGAATAAAAAGCAAGCTGACAACTGACACTAGTATTAATCTATTGTCACAACTAAAATTCAAGCATATTCAAGCATAAACTCCGAATGCAAAATACGTATGCAAATTCGACAAATTAACTCGAGATGATTGCTGTTCATTTCGCACACGTGACTTAACAACTGCCAAAAGTGCCATTCGTAAAGCAACTGTTCAAATACGTATAGGCTCCCCCTAATCGCACGTTTCTTCAAGCAGGCGTGGATGCGTGACATTCCGTGACATTATATAATTGTACGTATCATTTTATCAGATTTCATTTGGAATTGCTCGTAAATTATCTAACCTGGTGCACAAAAACATGCAGCGCCATGCACCCACCCGTCGAAATTAATTCAGAAAACAACGAACAGTAGCTAAGCACTAATAGGTATGTCGTCGAGGTGAACGTACAATACATGGAATTAAATTAAAAATGAGCTGCGAGGGATAATACAGCTGCTCTGTCAAAATGAATGAATATTCCATTCCAAGTTTAAACACCCAAAACCGCGATGCAATCAGTTGTTATCAAATGTCAAAATGTAAGCCATGCACGGCAGCTCATCTCATTTCATCCATGTCTTCGTGCCATCCTGTTATCAGTAGAGATGATTACACCGTGAAATTGCCTATATTCCTTCGGCTTTTTTCGCACCTTTGAACGTAAAACAAAGGCAACATTTTCCAGACAAGTAAACATTTTTGAAAATTAATCCGAGAACATTTCTACGGTAGGAAAATCGAACGTTTTCGAAAATATACGGGTGAGAATACCGTTCGATATAACGTAAGGCACGGAACATTTTGACGTTTCTCATTAACAATAACAGTGGACGAAAATATAAGTTCGTATCTCACCTGATCAATTTGAAGGCCAGTCAATCGCGAAAGCCACCAAAATGAACGAGATCCTGCATAATATGCAATATCTTCGTTTGCCATCACATACGCCATTTCACAGCACCTCACCACAACCAAAACTGAATGGAAATAAAAAAAACAAGCGGCTGCATGCGTTCCTAGCTAGTGCTTACGGTATTTGGCATCATCCACTTCGCAGCGCCATCTCAATGCCAATTAAGGCAACACCAGGTCATCCGTAGCACACCGTGATCCGTAGTAAAAACCGTTGAGCCACAGTAGGCTATACACGTACATGTCATTTTCAGGGGCCCGAGATACAAACAAATTCTGGGAGCATCCCTTAATTTTTTGAAATTTAAACGAATAAATAAAAAAGGGCGAATTCATATTTACACTTTTTTATTTCTATTATCAAGAAATATGAAACAAAAATAATTTTAGCCGGTACTACATGTATTAATTCCAGTGCGTCGATGGTACATATAATTTTGCAAATCAGGCTATGTGATCCTCATTTTTGTCAATAAACTAACTTCCATTTATTTTTGCCAAACGAAAAATTTAATGTAGGAAATATATAATTATGCTATAAGAATGGACCTGAAGTTCTGCTCAAGTTGGCATGCAAACATAATACTAAAAGTGATGAAAAATACAATAAAAATTATGCACATTTTGCAAAACATGTTATATCAAGTTTGTCATAATATTGCAATATAAAGTAAATGACAGCCTGTTTTAAAAACAATCGAAATACCGAAAATATTAACCAATTAGAATTATTTCTGAAAAATAATATTTTTATAAAACAAACAGCTAGAATACATTTACTGTATTTCATTCCATATTTTTTGAACTTCTCTATACTTTATGATCGTACTAACATACTGTAAATCACACTAAAGATGAAGAGATAATTGTTTTTAAGTGTACGTGTGCAAACACACTTTGCATGTGTTATGCAAGGAATATTTGCACACCTAAAGTGATTCACCTTCAGTAATAGACAGGTCGATGAAAGTATAAAATGTTGAAGATCAAGAGATTAGTGCAGGATTCAGGTCATCATATAACAAAAATGTTATATGTTATATGCAATTATGAATACTTTTAATCTGTTGCCAATTAACAGCCACATACACATGTGTGCATGTACATGCTTGATTTTTCAAAATTTATTGAATTTTACATTAACTCACTCCAACATTGTTGCATTTGTCAATCTATAGCTGGAGTACGTTGTCTAGACGGGAAAATTCCAAATCATGACATGACTACAGCATAGTAGTGGTGTCACGGTGTCACCTTCTCTGACTTCCGATTGAAATGCTGTCTATGTACACGTAGGCCGTCATGCAGCTGCCTCACCTGACCTTGCGCGTCAAATTGCAAACAAATTTATCAAATGCTATACAAGCATCAATAAAAATGCACTATCAATTTGAATCACCATAGAAATACATACCCAAAAGATTTTATTGCTGCAAACTTTGCTTATTGAAAGTATTTTATTGAACATAAAATGTGTATACCTGCTTCAACTTTACTGCTTGCATACGATATGAAAATAGACCACATATTCACTAACTTCATTATGATAAATACTAAAATTCATCGTGATATTTGCATAATAGGCAATGTGTAAGTACTAATATACATCTTATACACTATACATGTATGTACACTTATTTTTAAACCTTCTCACTACAATATTTACATAAGAGCAATACAGCAGTTTTTGGCAAAAAATGTACCCATTATAAAATCAATCTGCTACACGTGGCAAACATTGATCCCCTCGGACTTTCACTTTTTAATTCAGCATTGGGAATTTTCAAATTGAGTAGGATGAATGTTAGTCACATGAAGCAGAATTTTGGTACATGTACATGTATTAAACAAACCAGTAGATATAACACAGACATATTGCACAAACAGTATTTACATTCTGAAAATACCAAGTTTTTATACCTGTTATTTTCACAAAATAATAAGGCAAACTGTATACAACTACCTTTATGAGAAAATTCGAGGCATGAAATATATTGATTATATGCAACTACCATAAATTAATCCCTTAAATAACTTCATTGATTAAATTCAGCTGCCTCGTGAAAACTACTTATATGCTCAGTTGCAACAACCTATTTAAAAGAGCTTAGAAATTAAGCATACACTTGTATTACAATTAAAGGGCATTTAAACTGATTTGTGCAAGCAGCAATTAGCCTGCTAGTCATCTAATTGGCAACATTCCACTGAAGTAACATTGGGATCAAAAACTCCCTATTTGGTAGTAATATCATAAGAGAAAATATTAATCACATTTACTCAGCCTTCTAAAATTACAGGCCGGCAGGTGCACATTTTTACACGTTTCATTACTTTATCTCCTTTCATAAAGAGAACAATGTGTATAATATACTCAGGAAAACCATGAGAAATAATGCATAATACAACAAAAAATTGTACATTTACATCTAAAATATAATTTTTCAGATCAAGAGCATTATGCACAACTTGACACCTTGGGCTTCAAAATAAAGAAAAAGCCCTCTTCACTAAAGAGATAGGAACGAGATTATTAAACAGAACTACGATGTCATGAAAATATTTCTTCTCACTCATATGTTCAATGGAGTTCTAAATAGGAAACAGCATTAAATTAATCAATTGCAATGGCTCAACTAACTATTTTCAACTAACTCAAAATTCTGTAAAATTCATGCTTGTTATAGTATAACTACAACAATACAGCCAGCATTAAGATAATTCTTTGCCGTTTAAGTTTCCCCACACATCCTTTCATGGAAGCAAAGTTTATATTTTTTAAAAAAGCAGACAAACCATAAACAAATTTTTTTCTTCAAAACTGTGAACCAATATTTAAGATCGAGTAGATGGATTCAGGCATATCCATATTTCCAAAGCTTCACTCATTAACAAATTGCAATTGCAATATTTCTACAATTCCCGATTTTCTGACAACTAAATCGCCTATAATAATGATGCTTTTGCAACATGTTGCAAGATCATTAGTGTGTATAGTTTCGAAGCGCTCAGCGTTTACTTTAATTTTAAATGATTTAGTTATATTAATTATGCTGTACATGCATTGATAAGAAAAAAGCATTTGTTCGCTATATGACGATTTTCTTTTTACGACTGTCTGAAACCTAACCTGCGGTAAATTGCCAGTAAATTTTACCATTTGGCAAATAAGGTTGGCCGGTTTTCCATATTATTTATATACATGTAGCTTACAAGAAATGAATATAACTAACGCAAATGCAACAATTTTTAAGAAATTCAGCAAATTAATACTAGCTGAAATCATGTTCTCAACAATACAGGCACTGATTAGGAATGTTCACAGAAATGCCACCACCTACATGCACTCACACGAAATTGTTTGTGTTTTCATGAAATTTGAAATGCACCACTTTAGTAACTAGCCATTTAGATACGACTAGTTGGCAATTAAGTGCCAACTACATGTAGTTACATCTTTAGAATTCTGTTTCACAACTTTTTTATGCTCCACTAGATTAGAAATCTACCTTTTGTAAAATCTCCTCATTAGCGTGAATAAGCATCAAAGACAACAGAACATGGCATCATTTACACGGTGTTCCAATGTTGCATTAATATTTGCATCCCATAAAAACTTGCTTTAATAACAATGAGATATAAAAAGCCTTTCAATTTGCAATCCACAAATAAAATGCAAATTACAAAATATGAGGTAAATCTTTGGAGCGATAACTAGTTCAAAACAGGCTAATATGTGTTTGCCTGTTCATGGAACCATTCAAATAAAAACAAATGAGATTCTATTGGCTAGTGATATGACCATTCTGTACTATGATGTTGCGCCTCTTTGGTTGCCTTTCAAGAGCCTGAGGTTTAACCTTAGAGTTTTCACCATTTTTTACCATCAAGTTGACGTCTTTCAGGGTCTTCATTGAAGGTTCATCACAATGAAACCCCTAAATATTTCAAAGAACATGATCAGTCTGCTTAAAAATAACGACATGAAATGTGCTATTTAGACAGCTTACCTTTGGTTGTTTGGCCCAAAGAACACAAAAATAGACGCAGAAAACACACAGACCAAACTGTATGAAAATATAAAGATTTCTAATATACTTGCACTTACAGACGATATTTTACATTGTGTAATTCTTGCATCAAAACTACTTACCTGAATAATGAGCCAAATCACAATGTTCACGATTTCTGTTCTGGCAAACAATTCCGATCCGAACTTTATACAAATTATTGCTTCTGTGAATGTGATTGCACTAGAAATCGATTGATCATAAAATTATAAATTATTCATTTAGATAAAATAAATAAACATGTAAACGACTTTCAGATATTTAATAATTACCCAAATACCCAGCATTGGCTACCAACTCTTTTACAACGAGTATCAGTGACATAAGTGTAAAACTGCCTGTTCAAATAAAAGATTAACAAAATAAGGTGAGATGATACATTTTGTAGAAAGAGTTAATGATAAAGATCTAACCTGACAGTAGGGGCGACCATTAGCCCAACAAACATAATTCTGCCTACGCACAAAGGGTGATCAGGAGGAATTTCAAATATATGCTTTAAAAAGAATGTGTTCAACTCTGAAATCTAAATGAATGCAACATATAAATACCACATATAATATATGTATACCAAAGAATGTGTCATCTTCTTTACCAACCTGCCATACAGTAACCAGTTCGCAAATTGCCAAAAATCTCATGTAAGTACAATTAGGATCAAGCCATCGGACATGTGTCCAACTGAAGCAAACGAAGAATGTCAGTTTCATACATAATAGAATGCATGTACATTAGTAAATTGCAAACTTATCCAAATTCATTTGTTTAGTAAGCTCTTACACAATGTCAAGCCTCACCTTGCAGGTGTAAACTGCAATACAGCCCGGCGAAGTTTACCAGTTGTTGTTTGGATATCTCTGCAATAAAAGATTGCTAATACATGTACAACAATTCGAAATTGTTAAAATTAGTAGCCGGCCCGTATCAATAATCTATCCAAGGAACCTACTTGATACTTTCCCAGCTATAAGTTCTCATTTCTAACTTCCTGCAAATGTACATTCCACACCAAATCCCAAGTCCATTACAAAGTAAAATATCCAGTACTAAAGCATCCCACCAACACTCAACAAAATTTGGGAGAAGGTGTGCAAACGCTACCTAAAATGAAATGTCAATCCCAGGGAATTGATCGTAATAATTAGTTTTGGAATTCTTCAACTTAATCAGGGAACGTGATCCACATTCCACAATTCACGTGACAATCCATTTGAAAATGCATTCAATAAAACATTAAAGGTGGACATCCACCAAGAGCACCACGCGCGTGGTGCTCTTCACGCTCTCGGTTTTTGAACTACTTCACGTGCAAAGCCATTGTTTGGCGATCAAAAAGAATGCGCAGTTTGAAACCTACTTTCGCTTCGCTCGCCACGATCTTGGTGGACATCCACCTTAATGTGATTAACAGAACTAGTAGAATGACAAACAAATTAATAAGATTTACCTCAGTAATCTCCCACATTACACTGATTGTCCAACAAATCCCATAATGGCGAACCAAAATTGCTTTCATCATCCAACCAAAAAAATGTCCACTAGCAAATACATCAACATTATGCCAGACTCTTTCAATTGTTATGTTTGAACAGTTTACACCATATTCCTTTAAAAAAATCAAAACGAAAATATACACCTATTAAAGTAATCTGCTATATTTGCATTTCATGGGGGAATTAGTATTTGAAATTGATATTAAAGTAACAAAATGTGTTCCCAGGAACCATTCTTGTAAGAATATCACAATTTGTACAACAACTAAGGCTATGTGATTGTATTTCAGTAGGAGACCTATATCAAAAGTCTGGTATAGCCCACTCAACACAGTATAGATCGAATCTGCGCATATATCTCCATAGCAATAGCGCATCGATCTCAGCACTATTTGTCAACTATCGACTAGAAAAACTCACCTTTTCCATATCAATGTGAAAATCTCGCAGGTCAGGATATAACCAGTGCATAACAGATTTCACTGTCTTTATATTTTGAAACAATATGAGTAACAATGTCATCAGATAAAGTACACTGAGACCTGTAGATAAAAGTAAAACAATAAACATTTATGATAACGGTTAAATCGTTTAAAAATGCATGGCCTTAAAATCTTACCAAAGATAATCCTCCACAATGCTGGATGAGGTCGGGTAAAAGGTCCTGATAAAAGAAAAACACATTTACATGCATACTGCCAGCGCTGTATATATGCGCCTTGATCTTGAAAGGTCGAGCATATTATACTCACCATTTGGAAAAGCCAGCACGCTGATTATCAGAAAAAAGAAAACAACACAACATAGCCCAGCCCATATATTATCTTCTAAAATCGTGTTGTCCCTATAATTCATTCAAATACTCTGTTCATAACATCAAATAGAAAAATTCAAAAGATTATATATCCTAATGCGTACTAACCTAGTAAACGCAGAATACAACAACGCCGAAATAGAAACTACTAGCAATGTTATTGTATGAGGTTTATAGAAAAATTCTAAAGAGATATCGTCCACTGGTCGTTCGTTAATACTATTGAAATGATCGTTCAAATCTGATTTTGGTGGATCAGATCCCATTTTGGAAAACTGTTTTTATCTGCGCAAACACGTGCTGCAATAAAAGCACTGTGATCAAAATCTTGATAGAGGTATTTCCCCAACACGTGCCGTATTCTCCCCAAACAACGAACTTCCAAGGGAGCAGACAAATGTATGGTAAGATTGATCACTCTTTTTATTTATTGTAATCATCTTATTTCTGGGGAGTAAATTAAAAATAGTTACTGCGATTAAAATTAAAAAAATAGCAGCTACAGTGTATACTCTCAGACGTGTGCATTGAGACGAGACGTATCTAGCGATCGATGCACGCCATACTGTACATTGACGCGCGTTCGAAGTTTAGTTCGAACTTCGAAACTATGCATGTATACAGTAGCTGCATATGATTATGATTAGGCCTACAAATTAAGTAACTTCTTCTACCGGAGAAAATTTTGCAAAGAATATCGATTTTTATACGAGTTTACATACTGTAAATACCTAGGGACTTATTGCTGAAATGTGTTGAAATGTGACGTCACCTTGTGGGTGAATGAGGTCAACGGCGGTACTTTTGAAATGGGCTGACCTGCTTTTATTATTTTACATTCGTCCTTATGCGTTCCATTATAATTGCACTCACTTCTTAGCCAAAAAGTCACCTAAAAATGCTCTTATTACATTTTTTTTTTATAAAATTGACAGAATACAGGAATAAATCAGATTGGGACGGTCCTGGGCGGGCTGGAGTCCCAGATTCAGTATTTTATAGGGAATGCAAAAATCCATGCGATAAAATGATGGTTAAAAATGAGAATGAAAGCAACGTTATTTTTAGTATTGTGGATAAGCCGAAAAAATCCAAAGAAATGCCACAATCTTTACATGTTTTTATTTTTGTCTTATTAAAATGATACAAGTACATGTACATACATGTGGACTCTAGCAGAACGTGTAACATTTCTTCCTCAAAATATACGAAATTTTTTCTAAAAAACTACTATATTTCCAAACAAATGATTTTCTAGAGAAACGATATTTTTTTTCTTCTAAAAATAGATTTGTCTAAAAAACAACAATTTTCTAAAACATTTGTAATGCAGTCATTGAGGTTGGTCTGAAGGCATTGTAGTTGTAGTCTGCCTGACGCTGAACTTGTTATTTCTGGGATCTTGTTACTTCTAGACGTGGTTTCGTTTCCCCGATGACATTTTTGGAGTCATGTGATATCATCTATTGATATTTCACAAATTCAAGTTTTAAATATACAAGCTATTACATAACTATGACACATTTACTATGTAGCCTACACTTACTAATTCGTTATGAGTGCGGTAGATGCAGACATATATGCAGATAACTGTCAACAAATACTATTTTCAAAACAAATGATTATTCGTGAAGTATAAGTATGTAACTATAGAATCCCATATTAAACAAAATCAACATACCGATATAATCAACCAAGCGATTATATTTATGATTTGTGCTCGTGCAAATAGATCTGGACGGAATTTTATGCAAATAATAATTTCGGTGAATATTGTAGCTCTGAAATAATTAAAATCAAGTTATTACAGATTTATATGTCTGTCAACAATAGTTACAGTATGTTAAAAGATATTGAACTTACAAGAATACCCATGTATGGTTTCCCAGGCGTTTGCACCTTTCATCCGTAATATAAACGTATAACTGCCTGCACGACGTATTAAAGTTATTATAATTATAAGCATTGGCCAAGATTTATTTTTGGCCCCATAAAATCACAATTCTTAAAATTACTTTAGCTTCATTACCTAGTTACAGGCGCGCATATGAAAAGAAATAATATAATTCTTGCTTTGCATGGTGGGAGGTTATTTGGGATGTCCAAGATGTGTGGTATAAAAAAAGAATTGATTTCTGCAAGCTGTTAACATGTTACAACACATTTAAAGTTGAATTAATTGGTAGAGCTGTTTTAAAACTAATGTGAGTAAAGAACATTGTGTAAGAACACATTAAAATGATTTATAAATAAATCTCATTTTACCATCAAACGTATGAATCTAGTTTGTTATATTTAAAAAAATTAGAGAAATAAATTAAATAGAAAATATATCACATTATAAAAATGATTGCAAAATCGATTCAATGATGTTTAAGCTAATAATATTGGTGCTGAAAGTTATTTACCTGCCATGTTGTAAGTAGTACACTGATAGAAAGACATCTTTTAAACGTGCAATTACTATCTGACCAATTCACTTGTGTCCAACTTAAAGGATATAAAAATTATTCTTCAAAGATATAACAAAATAATTGCTTACATTTTTTTAGACCTACAGTAAGTGATTGTTAAAGTAGGCCTATATACCAGCAGTTGTAGCCTAATATTTTGAACGATTGATGTGGAAGGATTTTTAAATATTTTTAACATACGAGATGTATACGATTAGTGCAATATTTGGGCTAAAATTAAAAACGGAAATCAAATCAAACCAAACTAAAATTTTTCCAGTGTTTGACTTTATGAATAATCGAAGCATTACTCTTGTTACAATTTTCTTTCAAAATATTTTACGTTGCATATACGGGTACAATCGTCAAATCCACTTACCTTCTAGGGGTAAATTGTAGAACAGCACGACGAAGTTTGCCCGTTTTGGTTTGAATCTCACTAAAATTTATTCATCAGTTACAACCAGTATTTCCAATTCTACCAATTTTGAAAAAAAAAATGCTTACTTCATACTTTCCCATTTGTAAGTTCTCATTTCTAATTTCTTGCAAAGCCAGATTCCAAACCATATTCCAATGCCATTACACACCAGAATATCAAAAACCAACGAGTCCCACCAACATTCGGCCAATCTTGGTATCAGGTGCACAAAAGCTACCTAAAAAACAAACTTATTTAATTTGCTGCACGTACATTAAAAAACGTGATTTATGGATCAACAATAAAAATCTAAATTTGAAGCACCTCGGTAATTTCCCATAATATGCTAGCTGCCCATAGAATACCATAATGGCGAACTATGAGCGCCTTCAATGTCCAGCCAAAAAAGTGGCAAGCTACATAACCATCCATCTTTTCACTAACTTCTTCAAAGGTAATATTCCAACAGTTTTTGGCATATTCCTAAAATATGAAGAGACAAAATTATTTTTATACAGGGTGCTCATTTGAAGATGCAACAGATGGAATAACCTCGGATCCGTCATAAGTAGACTCCTGAAACAAAATGTAGTGTCACTA
>JAQGAO010004003.1:0-15948 GCA_034697705.1 Ommatoiulus sabulosus | reverse complement strand
TTGGCGCTTAATTTGTGTGTAATTCGCGTGTTCGAATGGCAAAACGTCGTGTAACCGGTGACTCATAAGCTCGCACCGCGCAAAAAAAGTCACGTGATAAGGTTGCTCGGGCATGCTCGTTACTCTACCCTAGTGGGCCCAACCGAATTCGCCATAAGTTTAAAACCGATGTCTGGGCTGCTTCTTCAGAATTTGATATCTTCGTCTATGAAATATGGCTTCCTGTTTGCGCATTAAAACAGCTGCTCTTCTCTAAAAATATGGCACATTGGAAGAGCATTAGCGCACTTTGTCAAAAAACGACCCGAAGACGAAAAAAAACTAACCAACCGCAAAAAAATCAACCCAAAAAAATCTCAAAACCCAAAAACCCCTGTTTGAAACTCATTCGATAAATCCTATAAATATATCACGAGGTCGTGGCGAGTGTAAACCCTACTAATGCTCCGTATGAACACCAAAAAATACCAAAATACAATCCCTTCCTGACGCTAAAACTCCCGACAAAGAGCCGCTTCCGTTCTCGTTTCGCGAGATGGCGCCACTGCAACAATGGCAGTTTAGTTTGGCAGTTTAAAGTTGTTTTTTTATATAAAAAAAGTAACTTTGCAAATAATGCACTAGGGATGTATACTGTAGGTGATAGGAACATTTGCTATTGGTATTAACTGCCATTTTTGTGTTATGTGATTGAATGACTTAAAATAATTAAGAAAAGCGTCTGCTAAAATTTTTTTTATGAAACGTTTTGTAAAACTATTTAAAATGTTAGACATTATTAAACAAAAAATTGAATAATTTTGCCTTAGGACCTATACTAAATATCTTCTTTGCGTTATGTTAGTGATGAAAATTTTATAAAATATTTATACAAATAATTGAAATTAAAGAAAACTTTGGAATGATTTTTCTACGTGACATTTAATTGATCACTGAATTCATTTTGTTGACTTTTTTCATAAATCTTTTTCAGAACTTTTTACAATTGTTTCCAAAAAAAATGGGAAAATGTTTTAAATTCTCTACGAAAATGGAACTTTTTATGTTTTGCATCATGTCTATTTTAATGTAATGGGATCATTTTGAACATTTTTTGAGAAAATTCCCGAAAGCATTTTAGCTTCGTGAAAAATCAAACAACAAACTACAGTAAATGAAATTTCAACGATAACTAAATTAATTCTGTAGACTTTTTTCATGGATTATGATTCAAGTTTTCGCCAAAACATACGGAACATTCTCGAAAAATTCTCTAAGAAATCTAAATTTTCTATTTTGCATGTCTATCTGAATGTAATGGGAGCCACGTGGGAAATTCGTGAAAAAATTCCCCGAAATTTGTTATTTAGGTGCATTGACTCTTAATTGATATTTGGGACATTGTTGGCTATGCAGCGGAAGTTGCGTGCTTTTGATTTGTGGGCCTTTGAGTGCCCTCTGCTGGCTCTTCGCTCGTAAATTCCCCCCTTTGATAGATTGAAATTGCCAATGGAAATGACAACCGATGGCTGGACACTTTTTTATTTCGGATATTTTGCCGAGTTTTTTTCATACCAACGGGTGTTTTTCTCGTAGTCGTGGTTTACTTTTCATGTTTTTTTTTGCTGGGTCTGTCGAAAAAACGGCGGGACATTCGCGTGAAAAATTCCCGAAAATATATTTTCGGTCGAGGATGGATGGCCCCCATATTCCACTCGCGTAGCCAATCTGTTTCCCTCACTCGTGTTTTTCACCGAAAATTAATTATGCCCAACATTTCATTTTCCCAGTTGGTTTGTTGCGAAATTGAAACTGAATCGAAAATCAACAAAAAATATTAAGTTTGCCAGGTCGTTTAAAATACACAAACTCCCCAAAGGTGATTTTAGAATGAACGTTCAAGAGTGACCATTCATTAATTGACCTGGCAATTACAAACTGACCATTTCAATTCGAAACTAATTAAAAATAATTTTCGTCGTTTCTGAAACTTTGGTGTATTGTTTTAGCTTTAACAAATCAGAAAAGATGAAGTTGCATGTGGAGTTATTTTTCAATGAACTTTCAAGAGTGACCACTGGCGTGCTAATTACAAGCTGCAGTTGTTTAATTGTATTCAACAACTAATAATCACCATTACAATTGTTAATCGATTGGTTCGTAAATTTACAAGCAACCAGAAACTGACTGAAAACAATATTCGTCTATTCTGGTTTTGTGCAACTTTTGTGAATTTTTTAGATTTAGAAATCGATTTCAAATTGCATGTAGCATTCATTCTTAATTGTGATCTTTAAGTTCATACTTGATTTTTAATTTAACTTTCAAGAGTGACCACTGACTGACCTGCCAATTTTGACCCCTCCAAGTTGAACGCATTTAAAATAGCATTCGTCTAGTTTTGATTTTGCACAACCTCGTGTGTTTTAGCTTATCACATAAAAGGAAACTTTAACTGAAACTTGGTTTCTGAAACAGGAAACTCAGTTAACGTACCTTGAAATTCCCAATTCGGAAAGTCGGTTAACGCCGCAGTTCGATAACTAATTAATTGAATTCCATGGTTTAGGAAATCAAGTTTCAGTTTGTTTCCTTGGTGCGTTCCCACCTCTATTAATCCATGAACATATCCCACCCCCACTACAGAAGTGACACAACTCATTTTAACCGAAACTGTGGTAAACTAAGATGGGCCATTTTCACATGGATATAGAGCTCATTTTGCTTCACTTAACACCGTCTTAAACCAAAAGTTCAAATTTTTCATCGCAAAGTAATTTTTTTAAGATTTGGACTGTCAGACATCAGAAATGTTTTGTTTTTTTATTTTTTCGAAACATTTATTAGTGTTCTATATTTACGCACATTTAGTTCCCATTCAGAACACATGCATGTCCACGTACAGTATTAATTATTGATTAATCCTAAAAGTGTGAAAACTTTAGGAAATCCTCTAAGAAATGGAATTTTTTCATTTGGCATCATGTCCATCTGAATGTATTGAGAGCCACGTGGAAAATTGTTGAGAAAATTCCTGAAAACTTTTTAGCTTCGTCATGAACGTTTATAAGCGTTCTATATTTGCTTAGGTTTCGTTCTCATTCGATCGGAACACATGCATGTCCACGAGTCCACTAATTGTTGCTTATCCCTAAAATTACGGTGTGTGTTTCTCGACTAATTCGAGGAACCCTTTGATTTCGGTCACGCACGTCTTCGACCGCATACTTTCGTGCTGACCCGCGAATGTGTTGGTCGGAAGGTCAAAGGTGAGCCCGTTGTCATCCATTCGTAAAAGTGACCCCATGCGTGCGATGCACGAAAATCTCCTTATTTCTTTTAATTTTGACAAATGATTTGTATTTGTTGTTATCCCCGGGATAGATCGTTAAATTCATAAATCGTTCAATGACTTTTCGTTTGCTGTAATATATAGGCCCATGGGCCATTAACCTCCTCTCTTTTTGCCTTTTCAACTTTTGAAATGTTGCAACTTTTTTTTTTTCATCGTCTCGGTCAAGGAATGAAAAACAACGATTAGTAATCGAGAGTTTTATTGCCGAAAATGAAAAATATACCAGTTGAAAAACGTGTGTGAATGAAGACGTTGAAAACGCGTAACGTTTTCGATGCGTCAAAAATTGTAATTGTTGAAAATTTCAAATGTGGACGCGTGCGGAAACCAGCATGTATGGAACACGTACAAAACACGTTCTTACAATGCATCCTATAACACCTCATCAACACGTGTTTAAACGCGGTTCTTAAATCTCTAAATGGTTGAGAAAACGACGTGTTTTCGAGAAGAATTGTGCATTTCTAAGACGTGTTCAGGTTTTCCAAATTTAATCTGGACGTGTTTGTTAACATGTTCGGTTTGTTGTGAAAATTTGGAACACTTTAATTTCATGAACAAGTACAAATATATCTATCAACTTGTATGCTATCAGTTAACGTGTTATCAGCATGTTTCTACATGTAGGTCTAAGTCATGTTACGATATTCCAAATTTACACCTATAGCTGGGCGTGTTTGTTAACGTGTTCTGTTTGTTGTGGAAATTTGGAACATGCTAATTTCATGAAACGAGTAAAAATATATCAATCAACTTGTATATGTTATCATAAAATGTGATGCTATTATGTGATATTAGCATGCTTCTAAGACATGTTAAGATATTCCAAGTTTACACCTGGACGTGTACGTCTGTTAACATGTTTCGTTTGTTGTGAAAATTTTGAATCGTGTTAATTGCGTGTTACTATAACTGTTATAAACATGTTTGTAAGACATGGTAAAGATTTTCCAAATTTACATCTGGACGTGTTTATTAACATGGTTACATACATATTACATGTATTTGGAACATGTTATCCAAATCAACGTGTAGATATGCATTCCATTTTGAACTCGTGTTTAAGTAAAGCTTGACTCGCTATCCCGCATAACTCAAGTAGTTTAAGAGAAAATTCCAAACTCTGTCAAGATTTATTGGAGTTTCTCAAATATTTGGGGATGTGGCAGTCCGAGACTGCTCGGGACAAAAAATAAACCTGAAGCGTTCGATGATGTTCCCAAATACCAATTTCTGGTTTCGGTAAGGAGGTCAGGAGTTGACCCCGCGCGAGCAGGTACGCTCTGGTCATCCGTAAATCACGCCATTTTTCCATGTTGTTTCTGTTGTTGTTTCTGCCATTTCTCGTGAATTGTTCGCTCGACGAACCGCCATATTTCATCGGGACTCGGATTTTTCGATGGCTCAACGAAATTCTTTTCGAGGTTTGAATTTGAGCCGATTATAAATCATATCGGGACGAGGAAACGCTGCGAATAATTCCAGAAAACGAGAAACAAAAATGAGAATTGAACATGCATCGGACACCCGTTGTTCAAATCTGGTTTGAAATTGAAATCCTCATAAATTTGGACACAAAAAAACAGGGATTGATACACTGTTGTTTACGGTTCATTTGTTTGAATATACGAGACTTTAATATAAATACGATCGAATTGAAGTGACTTTTGATAATCAGAGAATTAGGGTCACGTGCTATTACCGGGAAAGTTTCTAAAGCAAAATCTTTGGTTATAATTCTATGTGTATATCTACCAAATTATTATTCGTTATTTTATTTAAATTTTTCTTTAAGTTTGTCATTTTTTAAAGTTTTATATCACTATTTTGTTTGCAGAATTTTGTGTGAATGCATGCATTTGTCAATCTTAGTTATACCAGCAGCATAATAATTATCACACAAAAAACTGAAGTTTGAACATATCTTCGTTCTAGAACATATGTTCGAGTACTTTATACATTCCTTGCAGCTTTGAAGGATTCTAAGGTCCTTATCATTATATGATAATTACGAAATTATGAGATACAGCACTTTCAATGAAATATGTTTTGTACAGTTTTAATGCAGGTAAAAATAACTTAAAATGGTGAATTTTACGTGTTTAAATACGTGTTTAAAGAACGTGATACCACTTTAAAAAAAAAATTACGGTAAATTTTGAAATTTTAAATTATTTTGTGAATTCGAAATTAACACTTTCTAAACATGGTTAGAACATTCGTTATTTACAAAACGAAACATTTGATTGAAAATATTTCAATTACGATAAAAAATGTTATGTTCCATGTAGAATATGTTATGAATACGTTCCATTTTTATCGTTTAAGGATTCGATATCACTTAGCGCGTGCGTTGCGAAGTACATTCGGTAAGCGAAGGAAAACATGATCAAAGTGTAAACAGTAACGATGTTTCGTAAAAAAAAAAGCAGACGACTTTGAAAAGAAGCATCCACTCAAACTGCTGTTTATAATTAAGCGCAGTTTCGAGGGTCGGGTGTTTACTGTATTTAATCTCACGTTCTAAGTCGTTGATCGGTATGTCGAATCGAGCCAGGAATGTGTCAAAAGCTTGTAATTCGTAAAGCGTTTCGACAAATTTTTCTAGTGAAAAAGGTAAAAACTCATCCGCCATTTTTGATGAGCCGATAGTCTGCTTTATCGCGTTCAACCCCCGTTCTATATCCGAACCCTTAACTTCCTCCCACTTGAGGCGCTAGCTGCATGCAGCAACTCAATAAATTAGCTGATGTTTACGCACAAAAACGTCGGGAGGGGGCGTCGTTTTTGATTTGACGTTGATTAATGGCGATTTGTTAAAATTCAATTGAACTTCTTCTGCTATAATTAATCCTCCATTTTTCAAATTTGACAGCGAATACGGTAATTTCGGCGTGTAAACAGCGTCGAAACGAAAATGGATAGGAAGAAAAAACGACATTTTTAAGAAATTTCTGAACGTCAGAAATTCCCTCTTCGAATGTCAAGGATTATAGAATTAAGAGCGAGGAAAAAAAAAGATGGCGGCTTTTTTGCCGGGAATTTTCGTCTCGTATTAACTTTCCATTAATCAGTTATCGGATTTAAGAGGGTCGCGAGTTGATGGCCCGTTAACGAGATGGCGAATTAGACGCGAGATTTCGCGGAAACCGGAAGTGTTGAACACGAGGCGTCACGTGACCTTATGTCTATTGGAAAATGCGTTAAGCTCTTCGAATAACATCCTTAGATGGAAATGCGTCACTTTTGGACCTGTTTATAACAGGGTCTGACAAGGATCCCGTCATTTTTCCCAAATAGTTTTAAACATTAACTGAAAATTTTAAAAATGTCCAAGCATTCATTTTCAAATGCAAAAATATAACTGGAATTTTAAATAGCGCCATCTATAGGGATTAATACACGCAGTGCCGGTTTTAAAAATGAAAATTTGAATTTATTTAAACCTATAACGAGTGGGAAATTTGTTTAATGTTTAATTTAAATCTATTTGAATCTACATTTTTACGTAAAATATACAGCATGTTTTATTGATATTTATAAAAGTAAACATACCTGTGTAAGTATTATCGTTTTTGTAAATGTAAAATTTGTCTTGCCAAAAATTGTATAGAAAACTTTTCTGATTCGAAGTTTACCATTGAGAGACATTTAAATGTAACATCATTGGTACTCATCATAATTACATGTACAGTAATGTTCTTCAAGGGTAATCTTCCAATCAGAAATGTTTTTTATGCAATTTTTGATCAAGGAAACATGAAATATACTGTACATGTAAGTTAACGATAATGTTTACTTTTAAATATAAAGCAATTAAACATGTATTCAACGCTGCTATACTTTAAACTTGAATTTCCATCAAATGTGAATTGATTAAAAACATATTTGGATAATTAAAACTAAGTCTGTCAGAACATGTTAGAAGATGACTGTTAGAATATGTTAATCTACTAGTACGTCCACACTGCATGGAGGAAACATAGATGAATTTTTTGTTGCTAATTGCTGTCGTTTGTTTACATAAATTGTTACTTTCATGTAGATTGTTTACATAAGTTTATATTTCCAGGAACAACTGGCAATGCATATGTTTTTTTTTTCAAATTTGTTTGTATGTGTTTCATAGTCTTGTATTTTCCAAAAATTCACAAATGATAATGATTCCGTACATATACCTGCATATCTATCCATCTATCTACAGTGTATAAAGAAGAGCTATGTTCCGAGCGCTGTGGATGGATGAATTGATGCATGCCTGGTTCCAGGGCCGCGGTCATACGGAGCCCCGTAGCGATAGATTACTTTTTGTTTTTCGTTTTGTACGTGATGACGCAAAATGCGTACAAAACGAAAAAAACGAAACTCTTCCGCTACGGGCCTCCGTATATCTTTGGTGTTTTTAGGCCTACTTCGTCACTATCGGTAAGTACAGCCCGTGCAAAGCCGGGCCTCCCAGCTCGTACTGTATATACTGTATTTTAAATATACAGACATTCCGCGTTTGTTCTAAATTCATTACATGGTCAATTTACAAGAAGCAGAAATGGTTCACATGCATTTGGAAATGTAAAACACGTGTTTCCAGCCTAAATGATAGATCTTCTTCAGTTTTCCGACTATACTGCATATAGCTGTTGCTTCACGGTGATTAATTTCTTGCTACGTTTCCTCCAAATTTTCCAAAAACAAAAAAGGCATCCAAATGCAAAAGTTTAACTAATATATACGCAGAATGGCGCTAATTCGGATTAATTACCAGCGTTGGTATTTTCGTTGTTTCGTTTTGGCTTTTTGATGATGAGAAATGAATTCTTTAGTCGCATTCAGCAGCGGCAGTAATTTCCATTGTTTTTTTCGGTTATTTTCCCTCATTTATAATTATTGTTATTGTTGGTGTCTTTTGTGGAAGGAATGAAAAAGGGGGGACCTCGGGGTCAGCGTCGTAAAAGCGAGCGAGTTGCGCTCCGCGCGTCGCAAAACGTTGCGCGCGATCAATGGACCGTTTCCGTCATCATTGTTTATGTCGTTTTGACTGAAGAATGTCTGCTGAAAATAATTTTCATTTTTCAAACGTTTATGCAATTGCTATTTCTTGCAGAGGGAAGAATTTCGGAAGCCATTCTCTCGCTGGAAATTGTTCTTTTTATTTGCCAGCATTTTTCCCTCCTACGAAACTCCTAATTACGCCGCGTATAAATTGCACTTTTATCTGAAAATAAATTTTCTTTTAATTTTTTTACGCGACGCTTAAAATTAGCCGCAAAATATTTGGACGAAATGCGAGGGCTTTCGGATGATATCGCGATTGTCGAGAATGATGGGAATGGCGACAAATAGTTTCGTTTTATTGTTGACTGGGGGAAAAAAAGTTTGAAAAATCAAGTAATTAATGGAAGAATTTCACTTAAGAATTGCATGAAATGTACTTTTCGAATACATGTATATATTTCGAGTGGTTTTTAACTGATTTACTCGTGCATTCCAATAACACATATATATAGGAAAAGTGTCAACAATGTGGGGACTTCATATATAGTTTTAGTTAAAATTTGTCGTTGTTTGCAATTTAAGATGATTTTGTAAAATACTAGGCGGTTTGCCCGGGCTGTAGTTACCGATTGTGGGTCGAAGCGATCGAGTGAAGCCGACTTTTCGTCGACGAAAGTTGAGAAAAATGTTTTAAAAAAATAAAACTTACCTTTGTCCGTGCAGGGCATATTTGGTCCGTCTTCTCAAAATGTCCTCTTATCGACATATAGCAACGTGCGATGGCGTCAACAAATAGAAAAAAACATATGGAGCCCCGTATAGCGGAAGATTATTTTTTTCTTTTTTCGTTTTGTACGCGTTTTGCGTTATCACGTACAAAACAAAAAAAGAAAGTATTCTTCAACTATGGGGCTCCGTATGAGCCACGGCCCCGGCACCAGGCATGCAGCCAGACAGCCACCATGCTGCCATCCACATACAGTTATTCTATAATATACACACTATATAGATTGTATACAGTATACCATTTGTAAACCAATTTGGGGATAAATTTACGCTCTTTTTGTTGAAAATGTTCAGTCTTCTTAGAAATATTGCAGTATAATTTTTATCACTTTTACATTTGAAGGCCTTTCTGAACTTTTGGGTTTTTGGTTCTGAATTTTTTGGTATAATTTTTATTTTGACGGAAATTTTTCATTTTTCATAAAAAGATTGCATGTTTTTTTGTGTGAAAACTTTTAATTATTTTAGGAATAATTAAATCAATTATCGAAAAAAAATGTTTTAAGCTTTTAATAAAGAAAATTGCATAATTTTTATATTTTATTCATTTATTCAGGCAGATTTAGCCGTACGTGTTTGGGTAAAATTTTTTGTCATGTTTTGAGAAAACTTTGTCGTTTTTTACTTTTTTGGTAAATTATATCATTTTTATCACTTATACAAAAAAATTCGTTTATTCAGACAAATGTTGTTTTGACGTATTGTAGGGAAAAATGTGTCATTTTGGGGGGGAAATCGTTTCGTCTTTTGGGAAAATTATAGTTAAAAAACTATTATAAGCTCATTTATGGAATTCAGAATTTCAGAATCGTTACCAAAAATATGTCCCGTAGACGGTACTGTAGTTTTAAAAATCATTTTGTTTTCTGTCATATTTTCATCCACGATCAGTCCTCACTCCGGATAATCCGACGCCGGATAATCGGTAGTGAACTGTATTCCATTCCCGCACCCTTTTTGAAATCCATTCCGCTTACTGCATCGTTAAATGAACAAGACTTTTATCGTTTTTTAAGAAACCGAAGCTAGCCTTTCTTAAGTTTTCTCCTCATCAGCTTTTCCGCGTCGTTAAAAGCGGCTGAAATGAAATTAATTCTTAATTTTAATATTTTTCCAGTCTCTGCCGTTAAGGTAGTTGTGACAACCTGTGACACAACAGTTGCGTTTAACGGCCCGCAACAAAATGGCTTTTATCATCTTTTTCGCCTCCCCGAACGCTCGTATTTTTCCGAGAAACTAACTTAAAATCCCATTTCGGAGCGAATCTTCATAACAATTAAACGAGCGGCGCAAGAAACCACCGCCTGCTCCCAATTCAAGATGGCGGCGGCTGGGCGGTCAGCTGGGGAATTCCCCGTTCGCGGTCGCCATTTTTAGGCAAATTTCTCGTTCGGCCAACGAGCCTCGAGGGGAATTCCCGCGTAATTAACCGCGTTTTAAATGGCGGCTAATGGGCCAATGGGGGACTCCGGAAATGACGCCATTAAACGCGGAACGGGCAGGGAAATCGAATTAGCGAAGGTGGCGCCCCCTAAGGACGCATTTTCTCCACGGCGTTATAAAAGAAAACGACATTTTTGTTTACTGCCGTTATTATTGTTATTATTTTCATTTTTAATGCGCTTCTACTTTTCGTCCTGGTGGCTTTTTAATTAATATCAAGCGCAGGAATTGGAGAGGGGATTCATTTTCATCCTAACCTCGTTGCCTTCCCCGAGGAACAACAACTGGTTAGGAGGGGAAAACTTGGCGTAACTTAAATACCGAACAAAAAAAATTGGAGAAAAGTGACAAATTTTCGAACGTTGCCGTCCAATCAGCGCGCTCGTTGAGTGACGGAAGCGCCCCATTGGTCTAAAAATTTATTTGGTAAAAGTTGGTTCTCGAATCTCGAGTGCGGTTTTGGTCAGATTTGCGGAAATCTGCTGTTTCGCAGAAAACGGTGTGGTTTTTTAAGATGTTTGCTCAAAGATTTATAGGGGTATACTCCGGCAAAAGTTTTACGAATCGAAATACGAATTTTTTTTCATTTTCAGATAACGCAAGTTTTAATATACTGTATAAAAATATGCAAAATTGCTAATGCGTGCTCAAATAAAGGGAAATTCTGCCATTTAGCCACAATTATGGTATAGCTATGTTGTGTCGTTTTAACAAAATACACGTACATGTATATATAGAACACCGGAAGTTGAATATTTTAGTTGTGTCACATTTGAAGGAGGGGGGGGGGAGTTTACACGGAAACTGTTCAGATTTTTCGTAAATCAGCCTAAGCTTAATTCTTTCCCTCAAATTTTCCTTATTTTTCCGAAAATAAAAGAAACAACTCCAGGTTGCTTCATCCTCGTAGAAGGCCTTATTAGATGCTTATTTCGCCAGGTGTTCCCATTGTGTTCCAATGTTAATCCAATGGCCACCCAAGGCGTTAATTCGAGGCGTTTCGATAATTGGCCAGCTCCTTTTTTCACCATCATAATGGCGGATAAATAATGCGAGTTGTGACTAAAGGATCTTCTGCAGGCGTCTTGCTTTTTATTGAACATTTCATTGAATGACCAATCAGGCAATTGAATGGACCACGGCTTAAAAGGGAAAAGTGTATACGCTTTTTCAATGGTCAAAATGGCCGCCATTTAGGGTAAACCTCCTTTTATTTTGGAAAATAATCTGACTTTTTGCCGTTTTTTTCACCGTCTTTTAATCAGGAGGATTCTTAGGGATTTGCGCTTCATCAATTAATCATTTCGTTGTTTGTTTCGTAAATCACGAAAAGTCGCATTGGGTGGTTGAACATTTCTGAATAAACCTGCAGGTATATACCGAAAGAACTTTAACTTGGTTTCCCAGTTAAGGTTTATAACGGCCCGTTAATGTTTTCAAGAGAATCTACATTAAAAAGTCGCTAATGCATGCGCTTAAGGAATGGAACGACCATTCGAAAAGTTGAAATGAAATATCTTCCAAAAATTAAACATGTTGAAGAAGTCCTCTCTGTAATAGAACAGGTATCTGGTTCGAAATTTTAAGTAATCTAAATGAAATGAAAAGACGTGTTGCTTAGTTGACTGAATTGGAACACTTGTTCTACAATGGAACGCTTGTTTGAAGCCTGAAATCGAGCGTTAATTCGAAATCTTGTCGAAAATTAGAACGCTCCTTTGAAAATGTTTTTGTATGGAACGTTTACCGGAGCTATAGAAAGCTTAATCAGAACACTTCATTTACAATGGCAAGTTCGTTTGGAAATGCGAAAATTTAGAATGTTCTGAAATTCAACGTCCATTCGAAAGCTGGACGCTTCTTTGAAAATAGTGGAACCTCATTATAGGACGAACTCGAATAATGCGAATTTTCGGTTATTACGAAAAAATGGAAAGTCCACCTGATTCGAACTGATTGACAATAACGTGCAGCACTGTCCTCGCCACCAGGCGGCGCGGCGTTCTCTGCTACGTGCAACAGTCTCAGTGACTTCAAATGCATTTTTTTTCCAGTTTAAATGTACGAATTTCGACCTTCAACTATCTTCGTTTTTCTTGCCAGTTCACGTTTTTAATGCAGTCATTACTCGCGTAATAAGGAGTCATTGTGAGAGCTCATTTTCTTGATCTGGATGACATTTTTTTTTTGCATTGCATTTTTTCAAAATAATAATAACAATAATTGCTCTCGTTCATTTTTTTCCTTCTTCATTATCGAGGTCCCCATTGTTGTCTTCGCCGAGTTGGGCAACCCTACACGTATAAATAATACGAATATTTCCTTTCAAAGTGTTTAAGCTTTTGTTGTTTCGTATTTGCGCTTTTGTTGTTTCGCTTCTGCGCTCCTTCTTCATGCACCAAGGTTAAGAATAAATAACAGGGCTGACATTGATTTCGTGCATTTTCAACTGGTTTTTTTAATACGAGCGCCGTCATTAAGTTTACTTAAAATGAAAACGAAACTATTTTTCAAACTATACGTATTAGAGAAATTCAATTTCCCCCAACGACGCTCCGGTTTAATTCGAGTTTTTCGAAACCATTCGAGCATCCGAAATTGGCCTTTTTTAATTTGAATATTTGAATTTCAATTAAATCCTGATCAATCAATGTCCCGTTGCATAACGCCAATTTGTTTAATGCAGTAGAAGTTCGTGCTGTTTTTTTTTTCCTTTCTTTGTTTTTAATTGCTGAACTGTTTTGCTTCATGGATGCCAACATCTTGAGGCTTTTCGTGCCGTTATTTTGGCACGTTTTCTGTGATCGAACGTTAATTGGAATGTTTTTAAAAATAAAATAGAACATGCACGATGTTGAAAGTTTCTCCACAATGCTATACGAATTGAAATGGAGCATCTAATTTAATGATTATGAAAATAGAAACTTTTACTGTACAAGTATAGCGCCGTCTGGTGGCCCAAACGCGAAAAATTGAATGCATGATCCACCAGACGGCGCTGTGCTTTCATGATCAGTTGAAATGTTTTTCATAGAAAGTGGAACGCCTACATACTTGAAAGATAACTAATATTTTTTCACAAATAAATGACATGTTTGGTTCGAAAATTCTCAACATTTGGAACGTTCGGTTCCGACATTGAACATTTTCGGATTGTAATTCGGAGTGAATTTACAAAAAACCAAGAAAAAAACAATTAATACCTTAATGTTTTATGAAATGTGATTTGCTGTCGACCTCGACTGTTTTAATATTCATAAAACTCAACCCTCGTCTGATTCGAAATTTCTCAAAATTTGGAACGCCAAGTTCCATTGCGAAATCTAATTTAATTTTGATAATTTGAACATTTTAAAAAACTGAACAAACTAACGTTTTTCTGATGTGAGATATGCCGGAGATTGAATGATTTTATTTTGGAAATTTAAACGAAAAATCAGATCTTCACACTTTTAAAAGCGGAAAATTTCGTTATTTATCCAAAAATAGAACTGAATGTACGTTCATAAGTCGATAATTCAAAATGGTACGTTTCCACGAAATACTTGAGCAAATTCGAGTGTTTTCAGTGTTGTTTTTGTAAAAAAAAACCTAGGACGCACGTTGGCTTCTCTAATTTAAAGAAAATGCAAGAATCGAACGTTAGAACGCTGGTTTGAAAATTTCGAACGTTAGTAAATAGAACGCTGGTTTGAAAATTTGAAAATTTCGAACGTTAGCAAATAGAACGCTGGTTTGAAATTTTGAAAATTTCGAACGTTAGCTAATAGAACGCTGGTTTGAAATGTTGAAAAATTTCGAACGTTAGCTAATAGAACGCTGGTTTGAAATTTGTAAAATTTCGAAAGTCTCCACCCACGTGTCATTTCCTTGGTTCTACGAAGGCAACAACTCCGGTTCTTCTATTTGCTGTCTTCATTGACAGGCTGCTCAGCTTCAGTTGATCCGAGCTCATTTCGAGTTCGCGATTTTTCGCACTTTTCGACGATTGCAAAAAACGGACGTTAATTAAATCCTCGTCTATGGAAGCGACGTCAATTTGCATATTTTGACCACGTTGCTGTCGAGGGGGAAAAGGGGGTGGGCTTAGAAAAAATGGCTGCGAGAGGAAATAATGGAGAAGAAGGCTGAAAAATCCAGAAATGGGAATAAGTGATTCTCCGAGTAATCAACACATGTTTGAGCAGCAACATGTGCAATACATGAAGGGGGTGGTGAGGTGGGGGGATGAAAACGAAATTAAAGCGAAATGTCGTCTTCATTTAACGTTGAGGAGGAATTAGAGGGGGGGTTTAGGGCCCGAAAATCTCATTTGAAAATTTTTCTCATGCAGCAAACACTTAAAAGTTTGTTAATTAATTCCTGGTTTATTATTTGCGTTAATTACTCGTCACACGTTTTTCCTGCGCTTTTCCATGAATATTTAAAAGGGGGTTGCCCGTTTTTCACGCTCGTTAATTAATTTTCCTCTTCGAAGTGTCACCGGCGCTGGGGATTTAGCGCTCGGCCCGATGGGGAATTATCAAGTTTTCGGGATTTCGGCAGTAGACTGCTCGGTTAGGATTTCGCGACTAATGCGATTTTCGTCGTTGTTTTTGGCATGTTTACGACGAAATTATCTTAAGCTAGTCAGCCGAAATAGTTTTATCAAATTTATTTCGCTCGCCCGAAATGGTTAATCCCAGATATCTCATAAGGAGCGCTTCTGATGCGGAACCCTGAAGCAACCTTGCATGGTTGGGATTTACGCTTAGGAGCTCGTCATTTGGTAATTTTCGCTCGGATTTCTACGGCGATTTCTTCCTCGTTTCTCATCTTCCATATTTGTTTAATATCGCTATAACTGGAACGATAATATGCACTTGTTGAGACGCATCCTGGCTCGTGTTTTTTTACGACGTTTTCTGTTAATCCTAACCGCGTCTGCCTTGCTCTAGCTCCTTATACTGTTGCATGAAATTCAATTTTTGGTGCACTGTACACGTACAGTATATGGAAACTTTAGCGTGACCAATCCAAATACCGAAAACTTGACGGAAGTGAACGCAAACGCTTCCGTTTTCCTCCAATTCTGCTTATAATAATTCATCCTAGAAGGAAAATGAACCGTCAGTATTACATACTTGCTAAGAAATCTTCAAGAAAAACGAGAATCATACGTTAGGACGTTTTTGCTTAATCCTAACCGTTTTCAATAAACACACTTATAGGGCACAAGCATAATAACAAGGCTGATAAATATAGCGTCTAATATCATAATATTATGAAGAAAAGTTTTAATGGCGAATTCGACTCTTTACACCAGGTGCAGGTGCTTGTTCTGGTGGGTGTAAACCGATCACGTGCTATGTATTGCGCGATGCGACCTCCCGACCACCCTATCCGCCATGTTG
>JAQGAO010004002.1:0-15950 GCA_034697705.1 Ommatoiulus sabulosus | reverse complement strand
TAAACCTTTTTTTTTTGGGGGGGGGGGGGTGAGGGAGTGTATATATACGGCGCTGCTTCTGTTGGCGAAATAGGATCAAATTCTACTAGGGATAATGACGATTAAATGGCAGAAACAACGAGACCGAATGAAGCAATTAAGAAATGATCCATAGAGGGCGTTATTGCCCCTCTCATTCGTCGAATCTGCTTTTGCTGGATGCAATTCTGTTAGCAAAGACGAATTAAGGAAACGAAAATGCTTTTATTTTGCCTCTTGTATTCAACGTCATCGTCCCCTTTTTTTCTTATCAATACGTGTATTGTTACATCGGGTATGGCAAATGGATATGGATATACATTGTACATGTAGTCTTTAAGAAATATATGGATTTGAAAGTCCAACAATGTCATGTTACAAATTAGAAATCCACTCTTGGCTTATACTGTATGCGAATGCTTTTATCACAAATGTAAATTAATTATAGTCAGAAACGTTTTTACGAAAACTTCATTTTGTTACTAATTTAAAAAACAGAAAAACTTAAAAATAAAAGTAATATTGAAAATAGTTATTAAAATATTAATTAGAATATCTTAATGACAAATTCATGTTTTAACTTCGATTCTATTACAGCTTGGGTTCCCCCAGAAATTTCATTTTCAAATTCCCTCACTTTTCCAGATTTTAAAAAACTTTCCCTGACACGCTCACGAATTGTCAAAAATGTCACGAATGTCAAAAATGGACATATTGTGCAAAATCGACACAGTAAAATAATTTGAAAAATTCACTAATGACAATTTTGAAAATTAACAGAGAAATATTATTACACATTTAAAAAAATTTCATGAATAAATTTTGAAAATTTGTACTCGGAAAACGTGGAGAAATTTGCAAATTTTTCCAGCGGAAAACTTGGAAAATTTTGAACTCTGAAAACGTGAAGCAATTTGTAAATTTTGCCTTCCGAAAACTTGGGAAATTTTGGACTCGGAAAACGTGGAAAAGTTTGCAAATTTGTCCTCAGAAACTTTTGCAATTTTTTCAAATTTGTACTGGAAAAATTTAAAAATGTTTCCAAATGGGCCCTAGAACATGTACAGATACATTAGAAGCATTAATTTAGGATCGCTACAACATGACTACGTTGAATTTCCCTGACTTTTTATAAAAAAGTCGTTCTTCCCTGACTATTCCAGACATTTTCTAATTTCCTGACTGTTCCAGGTTTTCCAGGTCTGGGGGAACCCTGTATTAATTCGTTGCTAAAGCATTTTTAAAATATTCTTTATTTGAGTATCTTAGAGGTGGTTATTTTTAAAGAATTCTCGATATTTAAAAAATATTACAATAAAACATAAGAATACTGTATAAATATTAGTAGGCTATGCATTTGTAAACAACATTTCGGATACATTATATTTAACGTTGGTTTCTAACAGTCAGAATTTCAAAATAATGCCTCTGCCAAGTTTCTAATACGTAAATCTTTTATAATTAAAAAATAATTATTGGCAAGTTTTTAAACTATAATTTTCAACACTTTGAAAACGCTTAAGAAAACCAAAGGTCTGTAACTACGTGTACAAAACTCCATTTTCAGCAATAGCCTAACATACCTCCTGTCCAAACTGAACGTGGGCGTGTAAAATGGCCACCAAGCAGTCGACAATAACGAGCAATTCAGAGCATCAAATTCGTTGGTGCATTTTTTATTTGCCCATGCAAAACACATTAAAAAATTCATGTCCGTGTGGTCGTTGTTGGCAGTTGGTGTGCCATTTTTCACGACGTGTGAAAAATAGGATATTGAAAAAGCCCTCTTAAGCTTTTGTTAATAGCAGTCGTAAAAATTAACGGGGGCGGTCCTCGCACCAAACAACAATAAAACCTATTGATTTTCTCCCCTCTTAGACCTCACTCTGTATAAGCTTAATTTGTTATAATGAAGCAACATTCAGTTTACCTGAGAAGGCTTTTGTACAGGCAACGAGACGATGAATCAATTATTTATGCAAATTCGTGCCTTTTGCATTTTTAATGGCATATTTTCCATACTGCATCATCGACTCGTATTAAAAAAGTAGGTTTATAAAAAAAATCCGGTATACTGTTCCTAAGGCCAGCTAGATAACACTGTTTGCTTCGTGAATATAAATACCCTATTTTATATAATTTTCCTAAATATGTTTTTTTTCGATGAAGAGGCATTATTATATTTTTATGGCCAATATATATACAGTAATATCATGGCTTGGTTGTTTCTAAGGGTCACTGACTGATCTCCAGAAGTCGTTTAACTTTAAATAACTCCTCCCATCAAAATCAGTCAGTCAACCTTAGGCATTTTTTTTTCGCAGAAAAATGGAAATTGATCACTACGAGCCTATCTATATTTTAATATTTTAACTAAATTGATCGAGAGATACACGTGATGAGGACAGAAAATAAAAGCATATAAAATGCAAACAACCCACTCTTCGGATTTTGATGACACGCGTATAATTTGACTAAAAACGCATCAATCTGCGAAGGATATTGAAGTCCGGCCACTTTCAAATATTGACCCGCCTCGTCATTTTCAGAAATATTTCAATCTGTTTCGAGAATCTTTTAAAATTAAATTGCTAACAAGAATCGATTATGGAAACAATCACGGATTTCGAAAAATAGATGCACACATATTCAATAAACGTGTACAATTGCGTTACCACGACAACGATCGTAACATGACGTTAATACTAGCTAGCATGTTGTCAAAATGCAGATTTGAAAAGTATACCATAAATATATTTCAAAATGTGAATAAAGTGATACTCTAAACTTTCGATTAACCAGAGTGCTCGGAAAAAATAAAGTTCCCGGATCCGGAAAATCACCAGAAATATTCGATTAGACAAATCATGGATTGTGCTAACTAATAAGATTTTAAAAATCGTATTTTATTAAAAAAAAATTATTTGCACGTCTAAATTTAAAAAAAAATGAAATTATCAATAAAGCCAAATTTTATAAATTTTCTGAACTAAATAAAAACGCGTACGAATAATTACAAAAAAAAACATCATTACTTAAAATTACTTAACCTAAAATTCCCTGACTTTTCTTGCCTGTCATTTCTTCCATCTTAAAAGGTTTCAAGCTTTTTTTCCCGCGAGTATAAATGTTACGTTTCTCATTACACGGTCGTGAAGAAATTTTCCTTTAGACAGTCAATTATACGTTGAATAGAATTATAGTGTATCCAATTTCGACAAACTTTTCAAATAATTCCAGGAATTCGGCTATTTATTGGTTTGGTCGGGTGAAAAACGCATTTTAAAAGCAAGGGTGGGTCTGCCTTGCATCAGCAAACTTATCTGTTTAATTTTCAACTGTCCACGATGCTCGTAAACGGAATTCGAGCAAGAATTTCCACTTATTGAATTCCTGTTTGAAGCTGTTTTACTGCTGTTGAATATGTTGAACCTTAACGGCAGCAGATCTCAACGTCCAACAACTTTTAGTAAAACATTTAAAAAAAACCATGCTAGTACTAGTGTAGAATATGGACAATCGTACTGTTAATTTGAAATAATTGTCTGTACTCTTAACTTTTAATACATGTATTTTAGTTTTTTAATTTGAATCATACATAGTATATTTCGATTTTCAACTACTTTTTGGCAAACTGATGATTATTTAAAATATATATAATGTTATGAATTTTATATATTCTTATAAAAATAAAGCTGCTAAAAATATAAATGACAGAGTAGATTATTGTAAAAGGATTTAAATGGGCAAAATCCGTGAGCATATTTAAATTGAGAAATTATTGATAATCTTTTAAATTGGCAATTATGTGACTAATATTAAATATAGATTCACTGGAAAAGTTAAATTAAATGCAATATGGCTGCTGAGGAAAGTGTTGCAGACGTTTATTTTTTTTTTTCAAAAACGTTAGAATTTTTAAGACTAAATAAAAAGTGACTTCAATAAGTTAGTAATAGTTACATGAGGAATTTATCAATTAAGAAAATTAAATATTTAAAGTTCATACCGAATGTTATTTTATTTGACTTACTTGAACTTTAGGTTTTAAAAAATTGTAATAGTAATTAGAAACTATTCTTCAACAGTATACCAGATTAATACAGTATATTAAGATAAAATACAGAATTTGGATTTTCAGTGATTGTGATTTTATGAAAGAGGTATTTTGATATTGAGGATAAAAACATGTACATTGCATGTGAGAATTTATTGTTGAAAATCGTGGATGTATTTGGCGAAAATCCCTGACAATATGCTCAGTTTGATTGATTGATTTAACATGGAAGTGTTTTTCTCTTTTCTGATTGAAGAATTTCATTTTGTTTATTATCCGTAAAAAAGCAAATTCCTACGCACACTTTCAACGTACTCTTATTCAAGTCATGAAAACAAAGATATATACGAAAGTTATAAATTTACAACCCATTCATCGCAGATACTAAAACAAAGATTTATCGGACGTCAAATGCTTTAAGGGAGTTCAAAAAACCTTCGACTACACTTCGATATCAATGCGCTCGAATTTCTTGGTAGAAAAATGGCCAGAAATTGCAATGGACGAAAAAGCACTTAGGTATAAAAGCGTTACATTTCTCAATACAGTTTAAAGTCCAAAGTTTTAAAAAACATTTCAATAGACTCCCACAATATCGGATAGTCTAACGTCATACTAACGCTGAATTAAACTACAAATAACGATATACCGGAGCTGTGTAAAAAGTTTTCTAAAAATAATAATTTTAAGAAATTACAAAAACCCTTGAAGCTAGCATTTCCGTATAGCAATGTTAGCAGTGATTGCCTACCTAAAGGAGATATTGACAATTTACAGCATAGTTTTTCTCAAATTTCCCCCAGATTAACCAAAATCGATTATTAATAATAACATATCTTTGTTTAAACATTCTAGAACGGCAAAGTTATATAGGAAAATTGCACAGGGGTTGTAGAAAATTCTTAAATTATTTTTTTTTAAACTGCACGAATTTTTGGCAAACATTGTATCGTTATTTGGAAATATTGTCTATACTTTTGAAGAAATTTCTTTATTTTTAAAGAAACTATCCTTTTTTTGAAAAAATAAATTGCCTGTATTTTTCTTAATTTAACCTTTATTTCATGAGCCATTTTTCAGTTTTAGTATTCATTACAGTGTGTATCGTTTCTTAAAAAAGTCATTCGTTTGTTTCTTAAATAACGTTTTTGTCTCGGCTGACTCGGTGAAACCCGGTTAATCCACTCCCGCCGGATAATCGAGCTTTCTCCGAACATAAAATCCACGTTCATTTCATAAAAACCCACGTGAAATCCAAGACGCCATGCAACTCGTGAAAAATAGCGAAATAAAATTCGTCAAATACGCCATAACAGGAATGAATATAGTCATAATTTATGGCGGAGAATTAGGTCGCTATAAATTAATTGCTGGAATCAATCGAAACCCTCCCGCGTTGGGGTGATTAAGCCAAATATCGTCCCAGCAACCCTAATAAACACCGACTATAATAAGCGACAAAAGAGCCATTATACTAAAGGTGCGGATATTAATCAAATTTAAAAACCAAAACAAAAGCTTTTGCTTTGCAGCTTAGAGACAAAAGGCGAAAAGGGGATCCATAAATCGGAAGAGTGCAGCTGCTGCTGTTCGTGGCACAAATAGAAAACGGAAGTGCCTCGGATGTATACTGTTACCAACACGATAAATCCCCATAATAATTACAATAATAACAACAACGATAATACAGGTAGACCCAATGGTGAAATCAAAGAAAACAAATGAAACGAATGTGTTCAATTCGGATCAATAACTTGTTTCGATCGACGTCTTAATCGTCCGCTAACATTCAGAAATTGGTGCAATTGAACAAATTACAGGCAGAGACGAAGGTAAAAGTTACTTTAGCAAAGCATTTGTCAGGTTTTAAGATAACAAAAACTCACTGTAAAAAGTACAGGTTGTATACGAAATCAGAAAATAATTGTAACACGTATACGATTTATTCTAAGATTTCGAGGACATCCTGTATTTCCACGGGGAAACTTTGTTACTGTACCAACTAACAGTTGCTTAAAATTCAACATAGATGGCGCTCGAAATAGATTCAATGAAATTTTTTAAAAAAAAAAATGCAACTGTATCCGCTGAACATAAATGCCACAGATGGCGCTGAAATTTAGAATATATGCAACGAATTTGAAAAGAAATCAGCTTTACCTTATTTTGTTACGTATATATCCACGCAAAAAAGCCACTATAGATGGCGCTGATTTACAAGTGGATTACCATCGGAACCAATACAAACTCGCGAATGAATCACCCTGTATAATTTAAACTTTACAACTTGACCTCAAAATGACCCACCTTCCAAATTCGAGGGTATTCAAAAACAAATCGATTATAGGTACCGCAGCCTTATGAAAATAAGAATAAAAAAATGTTTTCAGCAAAGATAGATTTAAGGTACTTGGCTCGACCTTCTCGAATAGCCTCTCCTACGTCATAACCCTCACACCCCCTCGTCCACCCTTAATGATTATCGATCCAATAATCAGGGTGAGTGAGTCATAGGCAAATGAGTGAGACTTAGAAAGTGCGCACATTGGCATGAAATTAAAATCGAAGCAACAGGAGGGCTTTCGTGCACAGCCCCCATTTACCCCCACAAGAGGTACAAAGAGAGAGAGCGAGAGAAATTAATATGGACTGCGTGCCAGCCTTATAATTCACCAACGATATTAAATGCAATAATACCAATTAGGCGAAAACGCCATTTGCACCCCTATTCCAAGCACGTGCGGAAAAGTTACGTAGTTTTGTTTGTGGAAAAATTATGCGCACGTACATACATGTAAATGCGACTCTTCAAATTGATATTTATTGAATCTTTGGCATTTTATGGTTAGCCCCTTTCTCTACTGCGTGACTAAGGGCATTCTCTGAAGAAATAACTTGCAAAAAAATGAACAATATTTTTGGCTTTATTTTTGTTAAAATTGCCTTTTTTTTGTAAAGATGTATAGGATTCCCCCAGAAATTTCCTTTTCAACTTCCCTGACTTTTTAAGGTTTTAAAAAAAAATTCCTTGACCAATGATAATGTCAAAAATTGGCATTTTCCTAAATCGACGCAGTAAAACATTTCTAAAAATTTAATAATGGAATTTTGAAAATTAAAATTAGAAAATTTAAAAAAAATTAATGAGCATATTTGCATGAAAAAATGTTGAAAATTTGACAATTTTGTATTCGGAAAATGTAGAAAGTTTTGTAAAAATGTATTTGGAAAACGTGGATAATTTTGCAAATTTGTCCTCGGAAAACGTGGAGAATTTTGCAATTTTGTCCTCGGAAAACGTGGAGAATTTTGAAACTTTGTCCTCGAAAAACGTGGAGAATTTTGCAAATTTGTACTGGGAAAATGTAAAAATGTTTCCAAATCAGCCCTGACTACGTTGAATTTTCCTGACTTTTTCATGAAACCTCATTCTTCCCTGACTTCTCCGTGACTTTTTCAGATATTTTCAAGTTTCCTGACTTTTCCAGGTCTGGGGGTAACCTTTAAAAATACGTTTATCAAATTAACACATTCAGCTGAATATTTTAAACTAACCTATTTTCCAATTCGAGTACACTATTTACAAATCCGAATTTTTTACCAAAATCAATTTATCCTCAGTTTTTTTGCACAATATGGATTTCTAGTTGACTTTAATGACTTCCCAACTCCTTAAACGTCATTAACGTTAGCACAACACCATCTATTTACATATTTCAACGTGCAAGTTTGCACGCAATACTCTAGTTAATCATTGAAAATTTATCGACTGGCACAGTCGACATTAGCACCATTTTTATTAATGGAGTATTTACCTAAAGAGTTCGCTTATATCGTGCAGGTATCGACCATAAAATCCCACCATTTAACAATATATACGTATAGGAGCGAGGCTTTTAAATGTATACCCTTTATATATTTATTTACATATTTATTGCACAACTCATAAATTGCTTTTCAAAAGTAGACAACAATAAAGCTCTTTTATATTCGCCAATTTTCTTATATTTGAACTATTAGCCGAAACCATTGTTGCCAATTAAAGGCAAACATACAATTCTCAGTAGCCATTATCGGTTCCTTTGGTTTTTCAGGTGGCAAATTATGGATTTGGTAATGGCAAATCACGTGTTTGCACACTGGGCAGTGCGAGTGAACGTTTAATGGATACAAAAAGTTAGTCTCGATTGGGGGCATTTTTATATCAACAACAATGCCGACTTTGAACCTCGTCAATATCTCGATAAAAAGGTGTCATTATAATAAACAATGCATCACAATTTGCAATTGTTAAAAAGGCACAAAGCGATATCACGCTTTTGGGTTGCTAGTATCGGGGGATTTTTTGCACACTTTAAGACGTGTTTTAGAGAGTGTCAGACAACATGTTTTCAGAGTTTAAAACATGATTTCCATCTTTAAATTGTTAAAAACAACTATAAATGATTTTAACAATCTTAAAACTATAGTCTAACCGACTTACTAATTTTATTGAGGTAAGGGGTCATTCAAAAAAAGACGTCCTCATGTAGGGGGTAGGGGATAGGTTGGGTCACGGGCGCAATGTGGACAGGGGGAGGGAGGGGGTATGACCAGCTCGGACGTCCATTCGATGAAAAACACGCCAAATAAAATCATTTCCCAAAGTAAAAGGGAAAGTGAGCGCAATATCGCATAGGTGATGTGTTATAAATTGTAAAAGTCAGGAAACAGGGTACCTTCAGTCCTGGAAAAAGTCAAAGAACTTAAAAGCTCAGGTTCCATTTGAAAACTTCAAATTTTTCAAGTAAAAATTTGCTAAATGTTCATTTTTCTTGGGCATATACAGTAAACTCGCCAAATTTTCAACCTTTTCCGAGGTCATCTTTGCAAATTTTTCCACGTATTCTCGAGGACAAATTTGCCAAAAAATTTCAAGTTTTCCCCAAAGACAAATTTGCCACATTTTCCACGTTTCCCCCAAGTACTAATCTTCAACATTTTCAACTGTTTTCGAGCACAGATTTGTACAAGTTTCAACAGTTTCAGAATTTAAATTTGCTAAAGTTCTCAACCTTTTCAGAGTACAAAATTTCCGTTTTCCGAGTACAAATTGGCAAAACTTTTACAATTTCCCAGAATATAATTTTTTTAAAGTTTCGGACGTCCGAATGAGGGAGGGGGGGGTCTCCTGATTGAGGGGACACAATGCACACAGGGGGAGGACGCCCTTTTTGAATGGCCCCGAAGAGATATTTAAAAATGTTACAATGAATGTTCGAGAAACACTTTACAACATATTCATTACGCATTTGAAAGAACGTACTAGTACATTAGTTTAAAATAACGTATACAACGAGAAATAGCAGTTACTGAATACAAATGGTTGACCTTTGCGTAGGATTTGTTAACGAGACGAACCCTAAGCATGCCGAAAAATGCAAATATTGAACTGAAAATCATTTCATGGTACGTTAAGATGAAAATTATTCATGGCAGTAAAAGTATTAATCATAAATTAGTGGAATATTATCTGCCTCACGATCATGATTTAAAACGTTAAAAACCTAGACGTTGAAATCCAATTAATTTTTACTGGGAAAAAAAGTTAAAAGCGCGAGTGCAGAAATGTTAAATAGGGGTTAAGGTGTCCAGATATGCAAGAACAAAGCCATAAATTTAACATCGTATTCGGTTTCAAGCGCTGAACCAATAGGTATCCGTATTTGCATATCTATCAGTTGAATCATTTGTTTCCAAAACGGACAATTACGCCACACAGCGGGAAGCAACTCAATGAAGCAACCTTGGATCGGAAAATGGCAGGGAGGAATGGGCAATCTGTCATCCTTGTTTTTAATAATAAATTATCGAAGAATTGAATTAATGAGTTTTACTCATGAAACAAGATAAGTTTCGTTAAGCCCGAACATTTGCACTCCGCGCAAATATTTCGTACACGCCGATTGGTGAAGCAAAGATATAAAAAAAAACAATTTAATGATGGCCATAAACTAAATATATCGGTAATGGTAAAAACATTAACAGTATCCCACTGTATCCCATGAAATATTATAAAATACTTGAACATACTCCAAATTAACAACATGTTTCTATCTAACATATTCGTTACAAGAATCAAATAATTAAATATTTTGAATTTTTTTGGTACGGTAATATTAATTAAAGTAGTTTTAATTTCAAATTAACAAGAAATAAATTTAAAAATTTCAAATCTCCAATTCTTAAATAACAGATAGAAAAAAAAGTATAAAAAGTATATAATGTATATTAGTTTAGAAACTATACATGTATTACTTTTCTTTTAGGCAATTATAGTCGATATTCCGATCCTGAATTGCTGTCGGACATTTAAGTATTTGCGCAACTTTACTAAATTTTCAATATATTTTTTGACCATAAACTAAATACATCAATAATGGTAAAACCATTTTTCATCACATAAGCAGCATGCAGCTAAGGATTTTGTCGCCACTCTGTACGTAAACACGCATTGTTACATATACACACGTCATATCACAACACGATACGATACATTGCGTACGAACTCTCAATAAGATAAGTTTTTTTTTATCAGAAATAAGGATCATTGCCGGCAGACATCGTAATTCAATAATTTTGCAGCGGAATAATTGTCATATTATAGTTTACTATACGGCATTCACGTCAACCAACGGAGTTTAATGGGATGAATAATGTTGAATTAGGCAGCATTATTCGCACGGGCATAATTTCAACTCTATAATTTGCGTGGAAACAGCCGTACAAATCCTTAACGATGATTGATTAGTGAGCGAGCGAACGAGACTAAGCCTCGATTAACCGATTAAATCCGGACAAAAATTCGACAATTGCATCTCCTTGTTTTTCAAAAACTTGTACGCGTTTATACGATGCACGGTCTAGCTAGAAGTCAAGAAAAAGCCCATGATTATTTGAGAATTATGTATAACATTTGGCATGCATAATACATGCTCGTTTTCGGTTGTGCTATCTTAGCGAACAATATAAGCTACGCCGATTAAATGCTGCATTTGGGAATTGAATTATAAATGGAGGTCTGATTGAAATGGGCTTAGTATATATATATTGCAGCGGCCATTATGTAGCGCATAATTTCGGGGAGAACGACACGTATATATACATTATATTTGCCCAAAACGCGAAAAGACTGACTCTCGAATATACGAATGTAATAATAAAAAGCATCTATTTTAATGCATACTACATAGAATTAGTAAACAAAACTCCGAATTATCGCGAATTCGAGCGGCTTATACGAATGTTCGTCGTGCATTTTAAAACCTATATTTTCCACGAGCAGAAAATTATCCTATAGCTTTATACTATTATTTGACCGTGTATAGAAGTGAAAGAAAAGTATATTTGAAATTAGCATAATTTGTTAATTCACCGAGGATTTCAACGCAGCCTTATATTTATGCGGAGCCTATGCCGAAATTACGAGGTAATTGCGGATTGCACGTAGGGAAATAGCCAATTAAAAAGTTGGAAAAATCCATAGTAGGCTATGTCATGCCTTTATTAGAAACCCATGAATAAATGCCAAATTGTACGTAAACTAATTACGACAAATTTATACTTCAATAATAACCGTAACGAGGCGGCGTATGCGTGCGGAGGACTTACTGTACGTGTACGAGCTGTTTGAGTACGATTGTACATATAGCCTTCATAACAGACACATGTATTGTATACTGTATGTGGAAACATGTTTTTTTGGTTTTTTTTTCATACAACGAAATTCAATTAAACCTAGAGGTGAAGCACTGTTTTGTAATTTCAGACGACGACAAATTACCATGTTTTCATTCGTAAATTTGTAGTAGAAAAATATAATACATGTATCTGGTCGCAGTCAATTTTGCACGAACATTATCTTAGGGGCCATTCAAAAAGGACGTCCTAATGTAAGGGGTAGAGGGGACTTCGTTGAGTCACTGAAACAATGTAGACAAGGGGAGGGAAGGGTGTATGACCAACTCGGACGTCCACTGGTTAAAAAAAAATGCCAAATAAAATCAAATCCCAAACTAAAAGGGAAATTGAGCGCAATATTGCGTAGTTGGGTTATAAATTGCAAAAGTCAGTAAACAGGGTACCCCCAGTCCTGGAAAACATGGAAAGTCAGAGAACTTAAAAGTTCAGGGTCCATTTGCTAACTTTCAAATTTTCCCATTACAAATTTGTAAAATTTTCATTTTTTTCGAGCATAAACTTGCAAAATTTTCATTTTTTTCGAGCATAAACTTGCAAAATTTACAACTTTTTCCGAAGACATTTTTACACATTTTTTCCAAGTTTTCCCGAGGACAAATTTGCAAAACTTTCAAAATTTTCCGAATGACAATCTGGAAACTCTACCAAAATCAGATTTAAGAGGGTGCTCTAAGAATGGTTTATTTTCTTTGACAATTTTTTCGATTATTAGTTTTCGTCATAAAATTAAACATTTTCTAAATATCCCGAAGCAATATGGCTAGCATTTGGGAGTATTTCACATTTTTTTTTTTTAATTTCCAGAGCATGAATTTTAACCAATTATTAAAAAAAATATCTTTTGCATGATGGCATTTTTTTACAAATTCCAATGAGGTTTTTAATAATATAAAGATTTAAGAGTGACATTTATAAATGGCAAATTTACAATTCCTATAGATATATATCTACGTGCAATTTTTTAAAATTAAAATTATTAAATTTGTATGAATGAATAAAACAATTTTCCAAAATCATTCAGTATCGCTAAATAACGACGGCTAGCAAGATCACAACCCGAGTAACCCCAAATGAGAGGGTGGGAGCAGAAATGAAATTTACTGTAAGTTCATTAATTCACTAATTTTTTAATTGACAAAAATCGTATCCACCCACCCACCCCATCGTCATTTTTAACGAGGCAGCCACGTATATTCTCGTCTTAGGGTGGCTCGTTGCGTTTTTTGACAAGAGGATCATCTGGGTCATCGCTAGATAACACGATGTCAGTTAATTTTCGGATGTGGTCATCCCCGCCCCTGGGCCCACCCTTAAATGGTGGACGCAAGAATCTTAGGGTTGGGCTAGTGACCCCTCGGTAGCTCGTCCTGTCCATCACGCAAAATGGCCACTTCATCATATTGTGACAAGTGACCACGTTGGGGGTATGTTGTACGTACAGGGTGCTTCTGAATTCCAGGAATACCTCGTTGAAGAGGGGTTTTGTGATCCCCCTCTCTCTCTCTTCTCGCGAAATGATGGTGCATTTTTGGGCGAATAATCCACGATTTCGTATCGCTCGAAAATCCGGGACCGTGTCAGACTCAGACATCCTAGTCAACGTTTGACTCATCCAATCAAGGGTGGGTCATTCCCGCATTCTTCAACTTGACTTTACATACGATATTAATAAATTTAGCTCCTACGTGTCTTATATTAATGTCTGCGGTCAATAAATTGCGCCCAGTCATTGCCTCTAAATATTCAAACTCCCCCGTATGTTGGGCACAGTATCGATGGTAGGAAAACGCCTTTTAAGAAATAGATAGGATCTTGACAGAGACCAGAGGGCGCCACCACCCAGTGCCAGTTTTTTCAACGCTTATTTTAATTTTTATATAGCTATTGATCAAGTTTTCGTTCAACGGGTCTTCTTAAATTATTAGAAATCTACGCGAGAAAATAAAGAATTGCTCTAACTAAATTATTTTTTATAGCTAATTGATATTTAAATATATTGACGATATTGACATCATTTTCGTTAACAAAATTTTCCAGGGTTCCCCCAAAAATTTCATTTTCAACTTTCCTGACTTTTCCAGGTTTCAAAAAAATTTCCCTGACCAATGACAATGTCACAAATTTCCATATTTTGCAATATTTACTAATGACAATTTTAAAAATGAACATAGAAAAGTATAAAAACAAATGTAATTTTCAATTTTGTCCTCGGGAAACGTTGAGAATTTTTGCATATCTGTACTCACGAAAAGTGGAAAATTTTGCAAATTTGTACTCGGGAAAAGTGGAAAATTTTGCAAATTTGTACTCAAGAAAAGTGGGAAAATTTTGCAAATTTGTACTCAGGAAAAGTGGAAAATTTTGCAAATTTGTACTCGGGAAAAGCGGAAAATTTTGCAAATTTGTACTCGGGAAAAGTGGAAAATTTTGCAAATTTGTACTCAGGAAAAGTGGAAAATTTTGCAAATTTGTACTCAGGAAAAGTGGAAAATTTTGCAAATTTGCATTCAGGAAAGTGGAAAATTTTGCAAATTTGTACTCGGAAAACGTATAAAATTTTGCACATTTTTACTCAGAAAATGGGCCCTGAACTAACCATGACGTAGCATTAATTTTGGAATGCCACAACATAACTACGTTGAATTTCCCTCATTTTTTCAAAATACTCTATTCTTCCCTGACTTTTACAGAAATTTTCAAGTTCCCTGACTTTTCCCGGTTTTCCAGGTCTGAGGGTACCCTCTTCTCTTAACGAGGGAGAAAATTTATAAACAACCCCATATCTTCAACCAAACATTTTCGGACAGTCCTAAAAAAAAAGGCCGGACTGAAGTGACCCGCAATTTGCTTTCAACCTCACATTTTCTTCTTAAACTGTTTTTCTTAACGAGGGAAAGATTTTATGTGCACTTCGTATATTACGTCAAAACATTTATTTTACAGAATTTTCCGCGCATTGTTATAAAAACAAAAGCAGACTGAAGCGATGCCCAAAAGCAGAGGTTTCAACAGGCTACAAAACACTCGCTAAGCATAAACACACAAGAAGTAGGATAAACCTCTCTAGCTCTATCATGTCTTCATCACCAATAACTCGTTTAATTTTTTCTATAATCGTGATTCGCAGGAAGGGGGTTTAGCTGGTTGCGGCACCCTGGGCCTAGCGAGCACCGAGCTCAGGCCACCCTGGGCTTTGGTAAACATATCCAAAAAGCGGCATTTGTCATTCCTGGAAGCAGCATCTTCCTTGCATTTTTCATTGTTGGGGGAAAAGGGACATAGATGTCTTGAAACCTAATCACTCAAGCGAGCCTTCACGAGTTATTGATGATCTTCAGTTATGTAATTAAAATTTTAGGCAAATAAGATCGTGCCACTTCACCCCTCTCGCAACTCAGCTCCTCAACCTCCCAAGATTAATTCGTAAATCGAGATTCCTCCCCTCTACTTCGACATTGCCCAAAATTTAGTTAATTTAATCGGGTGAAGATCGAGACTTGGCTTTCTGCTAAGAAAATATAATCTTCCCTAACAATAAATTGCGCATGCTCTCGACATTTTTTTCCACCAAAATTCTTGGCTCACTCTTGAGCATTTATTCAAAACCAGGAATGTCGGGAAATAGTACTCGCCCCTAGCTCTTCTTGTCTTTGGGTGGCTTAGAAGCTTCGGGATCGTATTTCCGATGCTGTGCATTATTAATACTTCTCGATTGTAATTTAAAACAAAAATATGGCATATTTGATATTAATGACATTCCAGCCTGTCTAATAATAATAAAAAAACCGATTGGATAATATCGCTGTAGTGTGTACGCAATAATAAGGATGTACTAGGCAAAGGTAGTCAAGCTCTTTGGTGTATAGAGTGTCCATTTAGTCTTCCTTTTGAGTTTTACAGTAAAATTGATCGTGTAGCGTGAAAAAACGTGGACTGACGACCAGTATTGATAAAAATCCTGATTTTAGAATCAATACTGGGGCGTGGTTTGGTAATTGTAGGCGTGGTTAAACATTCCGTCAGTATAGTACTGACGATATTGATTGCACTCGCATCAGTTATACTTATGGCGAATTCGACTCATTACACCAGGTGCAGGTGCATGTTCTGGTGGGTGTAAACCGATCACGTGCTA
>JAQGAO010004001.1:0-15952 GCA_034697705.1 Ommatoiulus sabulosus | reverse complement strand
TTGGCAAAACACTAGATTTTGTTACGAGTTTAGCTGAAGAGGATTGGGGATGGAGCTGCTAGCAGAGTGCAGGGATAACATTTTGCTTTTATTTGGGAAATTTTCCCTGACCTCTCACAAATTTCCCTGACATTTCCATGACTTCCATGACCACTTTTTTTCCCCCTGACTTCCCTGACCTGTGGCCACCCTGTTATAGAACTATAGGGTCCTATAGATACACGAATCTTTCGTCATACATTGTCAGTGCTTTATTAGTGCATGGAGAAGGTCGCGACATGAAGTTATAGGGTCATTTAGGGGGCTGCTTTTCAGAACTTAAATTTAGACATATATAGGCTATACGATAAAAAAAATCATAACATGGACGATGGTCAGCGTGTTTTCTTTAGTGATCATTGTGTGAAATTTTGATGAAATTTGCAACGAATCAAAAAGTGCATATACGAAAACAAAAACAAACTATCTTCATATCCATTTTATTCGACGAATTTGCGTATAAGGATAACGTAGCCTATATAATAAGACCATTTATAAAAATTCCTATTCAACTTAGGGGTCATTCAAAAAGGACGTCCTCATGTAGGGGGTAGGGGGGTTGAGTCACGAACACAATGTGGACAGGGGGAGGGAAAGGGGGGGGGGGTATGACCAACTCGGACGTCCACTTGATAAAAAAAATGCCAAATAAAATCAGTTCCAAAAGTAAAAGGGAAATTGAGCGTAATATCGCGTAGGTGATGTTATAAATTGCAAAAGTCAGTAAACAGGGTACCTCCAGTCCTGGAAAACCTGGAAAAGTCAGAGAACTTAAAAGGTCAGGGTCCATCTGCTAACTTTTAAATTTTCCCAGTACAAATTTGCTAAACTTTCAAAATTTTCCGAATAAAATTATTTTTAAGTTTCGGACGTCCGAAGGGGGTGAGAGGGGGGGAGTCCTGATCGACAGGACACAATGCGGACAGGGGGTAGGGGGGAAGTCCAATTTTGGGAAAATTTTGAGGACGTCCTTTTTGAATGCATTCCTGTTGAAAAACCCACATTCAGCGCGTATGAACACGTTTTCTGGAAAGCATTTTGTTCGTATAAGTTGGGGGTCGACTCGTATTCGTTCCTCGCGAATGCGTAAATTGCCGATACGCATCTCAAATATTTGATAAGTGCGAAATGCGCGCGGATAAGGTCCTGTATTGTTTTCGGAGCAACTAGGCCGACATCAGAAAATAAAAAAAAAAATAAAAAAACATGAAAACTTTCGAAGCGAGTTCCTTTGGTTGCACAAAAAAAAGGAGTGAATTTACAGTTTTCGCCCACACAGAGTGCCAGAGAGACACGCAGGGTGGCCCCGACCGCGCGGGGTGGGTGGATTTAGCGATAACGTCATGAGCACTGTATAATGCCAGGAATGACTTTTGGTACATTCCTAAATGTTCGATGAACTTCAAGATGCTTGAAAAACTCGCACGGACTGCTGAATTTCCCGCTGGATCCAGTATAACCCTTCACTTCCGGGGACGGAAGTGATAATCCTGCATCTTAATTTGTAATGCGTGAAGTGGGTTCCCAACTTACGTACTCGATGCATTCCGAGCAGTAAGTGTTCGTTACTTGGATTTTCGTAGTTTCAGAAAGACGGACGTAATATATATGGACGTAATGTGGATATCGTGTCCATTATCGAGTGGGGGCATAAAACAGGGTTCCCCCAGACCTGGAAAGCCTGGAAAAATCAGGGAACTTGAAAATGTCTGGAGAAGTCAGGGAAGAATGACTTTTTTTAAAAAAAAAAGTTCAGGGAAATTCAACGTATAGACAGGGCCCATTTGGAAACATTTTTACGTTTTCCCAGTACAAATTTGCAAAATTTGCAACAGTTTCTGTGGACAAATTTGTAAAATTCTCCATGTTTACCGAGTACAAATTTGCAAAATTGTCCACGTATTAATTAATTCCGAGTACTAATTATCAAAATTTTCCAGGTTTTCCGAGGACGAAATTGCAACATTTTTTGACGTTTTCTGAGTAGAAATTTCCAAAATTTGTCCACGTTTTTCGAGGACAAATTTGCAAAATTTTTATACGTATCAATTAATTCTGAGTACAAATTATCAAAATTTTTCACGTTTTCCGAGGACAAAATTGCAACATTTATTGACGTTTTCCGAGAAGAAATTTCCAAAATTTGTCCACGTTTTCCGAGGACAAAATTGCAAAATTTTCCACGTTTTCCGAGGACAAAAATTGCAAAATTCTCTACGTTTTCCGAGGACAAAATTGCCAAATTTTTCACGTTTTTCGAGGACAAAATTGCAAAATTCTCCACGTTTTCCGAGTACAAAACTGCAAAATTCTCCACGTTTTCCGAGGACAAAACTGCAAAAAATTCTCACGTTTTCCGAGGACAAAATTGCATTATTATCCACGTTTTCCGAGGACAAACTTGCAAAATTCTCCATGTTTTCCGAGGACAAAATTGCAAAATTCTCCACGTTTTCCGAGGACAAAATTACAATTTCCCACGTTTTCCGAGGACAAAATTTGCAAATTTCTACACGTTTTCCAAGTTTACAAATTTGCAAAACTTTCAACAATTTCCGTACACAAAATTGTCATATTTTCAAAAAAAAATTTCATGCAAGTTTTTTTTTTTTTTTAATTTCTTTAATTTTTCTATTTTAATTTTCAAATTTTGAAAAATATTTTACTGCTTTGATTTTTTGGTGAATATGTCAATTTTTGACATTATCATTGGTCAGGGAAATTTTTTTAAAACCTGGAAAAGTCAGGGAGGGAAGTTGAAAATGAAATTTCTGGGGAAACCCTGTAAAAGGTCGTTCGTAATTGAGAATTGTTGGTAACTTAGTCGAAAGTTCGTAAGTCTAAGTTTGCCCGTCCATCCATTAGATTTGGGTGGATGAGTTATCGGGGTAAATGTATAAGATATTGCACAATGGATGGATTTATTCCTGCCCTGCCAAGATACGCCAAACACAAAGATGAAATTTACACAATTGAATTTTAACTCCTAATCCTTCGGTCATGATGATAGGATCAAAATTCATCCCCGAGTTAACTGTCAGGGTGCTGTCAATATCCACCTACAACGAGGCACCCCCCATCCCCCTGACCGCTGACCCCCCGCGGGGTTGGACACGTGGCCTAGCGGTGCTGGCCACGCCCCACCTGACCCTCGTCCAGGTGGTCTCGGAGGCCACCTATCGGAAATTCATTTGCCAAATATCGAAATGTCATCTCGGGGTGAGGGCTGATAACATCGACTCCGTGGCACAAAACGAGGGGTTTTGTATTCGGATAGTCTTGTTGGGAGTTGCGAAATTTGTACAGGGTGCGTCCGCCATGAGGTATACTAACGCCTACGCATCATTCGTACGCAAGTTCCTGTATTTCTATTTTTTCAATGTTTTTCATACTTGTATTTTCGACTGAGATTCTCTTATTCCGAAATTTTCCCATATTTTATACATACAGTAAAACCTGTTAAGAGTGACCACCAAAAAAATGCTTTGCTGGTCACTGTACACATGTGGTCACTATATAAAGAATGCTTGAATTAATTTAAAATAATGGACATGTACACTGTAATACATTTAGGAAAAAAAACCACAAAATCAAAAAAGTACAGTATCATCATGTCCATGTGCATTACATGTAGTATACATATTACCTTATTATACATGTGTTTTTTTAAAGAAAAAAGTATCAAGTTTTTCTCGTTTTAAATGCTTTTTGCTTCTTACAATGATCACGTTTTCAGTGATTTTTTCGATCTGAATAACATGATTAAATAAATTATTTGAGAACCCCTGAGGTGAAAGCAGGATGTAAGGTGTCTCATCTGTTATCTGGTCACTTTATAGGCCTAAGGTACATTGGCAATGTAAAAATTGCAAAAAAGACAACACACATGCAGTGGTCACTGTACACAATAGACAGGTTGGCACTATGCAGAGAATTTTTATGAAAGAAATGTGCACTAGAAAAAATAAAACACTAAAAAGTGGTCAACATAAACAGGTGGTCACTTTTCCAGGTTTTACTGTAATTCTAAATTATATACGCTGTATTGTTTCCACTTTTCGTGTATTTTGCACAAGTTGTACAAAACTTCCTGAACTTGAATTATTTCTGTGCAAAAGTTACAATATTTGCATGCATTTTTTTTTAAATTTCCAATATTTTATTGGAATTATACTTTATTTTCCCCATACATGTACTTTTATACTGTATAATATTTATCAAATATACATGTATTTCCTTTATTTTTACATGATAAAACAGCACAAAAAGTTTGTAGTATACATATGTACACGTAAAAGTTACTTGGCTGTTAAAAATTAGCCCAATATACAGTATATTTGTTTAAGAGCTAGGTTATGCGTGTATTTTGTTTTTGTAGCATACGTGTAAATTATATAGAACGCCACTCGGAGGAAGAATTTACGACATTTTGATTTTAAAATTTATTTGTCATTTCATGATTTTGAGTTTCAAACTGACTTTGAGCACTTGAAAAAAGAGACTTAGAATTTAAAGTGATAATTCGATAAAATTGATCCGCAAGTCGTGATTTCTCCTGCATGCAGGAAAAATCTGAAAGTTTGCGAATGGACACTGAGCCTTTTAAGTTCTCCGACTTTTCCAGGTTTTCCAGGACTGAAGGTATACCCTGTTTACCGACCCACCTATGCGATATTGCGCTCAATTTCCCTTTTACTTTGGGAACTGATTTTATTTGGCATTTTTTTATCGAGTGGACGTCCGGGTTGGTCATACCCCCCTCCCTCCCCCTGTCCAAATTGTGTCCGTGGCTTAACCTATCCCCCCCCCCCCCTATACCCTACATGAGGACGTCCTTTTGGAATGACCCCTTACATGCAAGTCAAAGGTCGAGGGTGAATTGGGCCAAATGGATTTTGGTGACTAAATCCTTCAATAAAAAACACAAGTAATCCAGTGTGATGAAGTGTTGCAATCTATGTCTCTTGGCGAGTAATTTATGGATGACCCCCTATAGGAAGACTGAGAGACTTACGTCTTCATAAGTCTTATTTAGTCACGACGATGATTTAGGGTCGCGAACTTGTGTTTACAAATAAACGAGCGTTTAAAACTGTTATTATTAGGCTTTGAAAACGCCTTATTTTTTTATTTTTTTGTGTATACGTTTTGTGATGAATCGAAACCAGGATTTTGTTCAAAACGTGTAAATTATAATGACATTTCGAACAAAATACTCCCTAAATATCATTCTGCAATGACTTCATCTCAGATCAAACGTGAAATCGCATTCTTATTCGATTGACCTCATTTTAAAAAACATTCAGGAAATTCAACTTCGATTGACGTTATTTTAAAACATTTCGAAATGTCACTATTTCGTAAGAATTTTTGACCCATTTTAGAAAATTATGCTTCGAAGAAGTCATTAAATCGTCATGGAAAACCGTACGCGTTCAACTATAGCGCCGTCATTTCAAACTTATGACGTCAAAATAGACGAGTCTAAATGACGTCATTTAAAAACCCATAAAGGAAATTTGTCTTTAAATGGCACATCACCTTTAATTGACGTCATGTGATATAAATAGACAAATCTAAATGACGTCATTTAAAAACCCATAAAGGAAATGGACGTCATATGATAAACTTGTCTCGAATGACATTTTAGTGAAGAAATTACGCGATCAACGAGTGACGTCATTTTAAACAGTCGTGAAATCACGCGTCCAACGAGTGACATCATCTCAAACCAAAGTTCTATACTACGTTTCCATAGGGGTCATTCAAAACAGACGTCCTTACGTAGGGGGTAGGAAAGGGGGGGGGGACTCGGACGTCCACTTGAAAAAAATGCCAAATAATATCAGTTCCCGAAGTAAACAGGGTTTCTCCAGTCCTGGAAAACCTGGAAAAGTCAAACAACTTAAAACCTCGATCCGAGGTCAACTTTACACATTTTTCCACGTTTTCTCGAGGACAAACTTGCCAAAAAATTTCACATTTTCCCCGAGTATCGAGTACCGAGTTCCTCGAGTAAAGAAAGATTCGTAAAATTTTCGACAGTTTCCGAGGAGAAATTTGAAAAATTTCCAACAGATTCTGAGGACAAATTTGCAAAATCCTCAACCTTTTCAGTTTTCAGAGTACAAAATTTATGTTTTCCGAGTACAAATTTGCGAAACTTTCAAAATTTTCCGAATACATTTTTTTTTAAGTTTCGGACGTCCGAATGGGGGAAGGAGGAGGGGGAGGAATCCTGATTGACCGGACACAATGCGGAAAGGGGATGGGGGGAGGGGTCTAATTTTGGGCAAACTTTGAGGACGTCCATTTTGAATGGCCCCATATCAGTAGCATATCAGCCATCATAATTTTTTTTTGTCTCGGACGCACCAATTAGGACGTCATCGTCTGACGAGCGATTAAAATGACGTCATAATCACCCCCTCCTTTTCTCCCCCTTAAGCCTTAACATGCCCTAACCACATGCGAGTGCTGATGATGTCCTTCTTTTCTAGTTGCTTCCTCGGATGGCATTTCCGGAAACAATTGATAGATTTGTAAGGCTGTCAAGCGCGTAATTCGAAGCGCCCCCTATGCTCTTTTTTCATCCCCTTAACCGTAATTTGCGGTGCAAAAAAAGGCGCGTGCTCGTCGCACTTACCAGGATGGTTGGCCCCTGTCACTTCGCCTATTGCCGAAATGATTCATTAGGTTGTTTCGGTTCGTTTCGTTTCGCGTACTTGCACTTTTTCGTACTTTTTGGCACTTTTTTTTAAATTTTTTACTTCCTCTCCTCCTCTAATTCTTCATCGTCTACCATCCCCTAAAGTGAGAGTCCAAAGAGGCAGCTTTTTATCTTCACGACATTTTTTTTTTATTTTTGGTTTCGTTCTTGCTTCGCACATTTCTGCGCAGATTTTTTCGGTCGGGGAAACTCAAACCTGCGAAAGCGAATCTGTCACTCAAGCAGGTGAGTATTTTTGGACTCGGTTTTTTGTCGTTGTTTGTTGTGCCTCTTTTTCGTCATTTTCATCTTCTTTCGATTTCTGCATCGATGAACTTTCCAATAATTTGTATCGATACATCCTGTATGCATGTTTAGCTAAAAAGTGATCAAAAACGTGTAAATAAATAAACACGTAATGTATATGCCATTACTGTATTGGGGGGGGGGGAATAAGTTGAGTAACGGACACAATGTGGACAGGCGGAGGGAGGGGGTATGACCAATTCGGACGTCCACTTGAAAAAAAAATGCCAAATAAAATCAGTTCCCGAAGTAAAAGGGATCAAGAGCTTTTTATCGCATAGGTGGGTTATAAATTGCAAAAGTCAGTAAACAGGGTACCTCCAGTCCAGGAAAACCTGGAAAAGTCAGAGAACTTAAAAGCTCAGAGTCAATTTGCTAAGTTTCAAATTTTACCAGTATAAATTTGCAAAATTTTCATTTTTCTCGAGCATAAACTCGCCCAATTTTCAACCTTTTCCGAGGAGATCTTTACTAATTTTTCCATGTTTACCCGAGGACAAATTTGCAAAAAATTTCCAAGTTTTCCCGAGTACAAATCTTCAATATTTTCAACTGTTTTCGAGTACAGATTTGTAAAATTTTCAACAGTTTCCGAGAAGAAATTTGCAAAATTTCCAACAGATTCTGAGGACAAATTGGCAAAATTCTCAACCTATTCAGGCTACAAAATGTACGTTTTCCGAGTAAAAATTTGTAAAACTTTCAAAAATTTCCGAATGAATTTTTTTTTAAAATTTCGAACGTCCGAATGAGGTGGGGGGGGGAGGCATTAAGATGTCCGGTGTTAGGTGAGGCCAAACGTGACGCATTGACGTTGGTTTCTGCACGTACTTCATGATATTGGAACAAAAGTTACAAAAACTTACCAAATATCTTTATTTTCGGTTTATTCGCGCGCATTACCCCAAAATGGCCGGCAATATACACGTTCTCTAGCAGGATGTCTTAATGTTTCATTAGCATTTTTAATCATCAGCTTGTTCGAGTTCGGTCTTTACGACCCTAAAATATATGGAAACGAGATAAAATTACGAAAGGATAGGGGGTAAAAAAATGTTGAAAAGCACTATATACATGTACTCTATATGGGAAGAACGTTTTAATTTGTCCCGACAAATTGCTAACATTTCAATTATGCAGACGCCTAATTTGCATTTTTTCGCGCTCTTCGGCGTGTTTGAGAATGATCGACGACTTCTCCCGTCTTATTTTTAAATTATTTTAGAAAAAAAAATGCTTTCGGTTAAGAAAAATGCCACATATGACAGTGAAAAATGAGTAACGCAGCATTTGGAGAGCTTAGTTTTGGACGTTATAAGGATGCGAGCTGCGAGCTTCTTTCGTGCTTGTTTTCAGCTTTGGGGCGCACAATGAACGCTGATATCAGCGTGATGGTCAGTGTGCACGGTGGCGCCACTGCATGCGTTGTGCTAGGTGAAACATTCCGCGTAAAACCTCGCACATGCGCATTAGCATCTCACGATGAGCGAAGGACACGCTCTTTACGGTACATATGTGCATGGCATACACTTTTGACCAATAGTGATTCGTGTGCCACTCTGTCTTAAAAATCTGCTCTCGGATTTCCAAAAAAGGATGTTACAAACATTCTCGAAAGCTTATAAGCGCTTCTTGTAAGCTCAGCCTGGCTCGGCTAAGCTTTCTTCGTGTGCGCCCTCATTTAAAATGCTAACCGCATTCTTATCCCGCTTGGTGGCGCTAGTGTACGCCGAGTGGTAAGCGCCTGCAAAAAGCATTCTTTGTGCTCTGATTGTTCATAAAGAAATTCTTGCTAAACTAATAATCGAAATGCTGAACAATTAAGTTTAAAGTACAGCGTGGAAAGGGGTCATTTGGGTAAAACAAAGTCATACGATAGTCTATAATATACAAATTAACGGAAATTTAAATACTGTATCCATTACATGTATAAGGGGCAAGTAAGGGTAGAACTGTATGAAAAATCACGACTTGCTGATCCTAATTGTCATGTTTTAAGATGTAGAGAAGTCAATTTTATCGAATTATCACTTTAAATTCTATAAGTCTCTTTTTTTTCAAATGCCTAAAAGTCAGTTTGAAACTCAAAATGATGAAATAACAAATAAATTTTAAAATCAAAATGTCGTAAATTCTTCCGAGTTGCGTTCCATGCAGTACAAATTTTGCAAACCTTTCATTTTTATTGAGCAAACACTCGCACAATTTTCAACCTTTTCTGAGGTCATCTTTACAAATGTGTCCACGTTTTCTCGAGGACCAATTTTCAACATTTCCCTCGTTTTCCCAAGTACAAATAAAATCGAATAAAATTTTTGTGAAGTTTGGGACGTCCGAATGGTTGGAGGGTGGGGTTCCTGATTGACCGGGCAGGGGGTAGGGGGAGTCCAGTTTTGGGCAAATTTTGTAGACGTCTTTTTTGAATGGCGCCCCTAAGAACATAATGTCTTACATAGATTTCTACAGTTTACCACTTTAGGACATAATCGTCGCAGGACATTTTTTCTAACATGGTCCGAATGTGAGAAAATTCTGATATCTTTTGTCCAAGCTGAGCAGGGTTCGTAAAAATTAAGGTTCGTAAATGCGAACTGTTTCGCACGTTGGTGTTTGATCGTACTCTTAGTCCTACAAATATTATCCCAGAATGTATCGCTAAGCTGATGACCCCCCACATTGTGTCCTAACATCATACATTAACCCACAAAAAAACCAAAATAAAAAAAAAAAAGATTCAAATTTCAAACAAATTGAATTTATTGATCGTGAATGTTTCCGAGCCGCATAAACTTCATTTCGTGCCCATAAATTTGCCATAGGAGAAACCTATTTCCCCCCAAAATCCTTTGACTTTTTGAGGTCTAAGCCTTCTCGCACACTCAGACCCACGTGACGAGGGCTGTGCTTTTGCTTCTTTTTTTTTCGGGTCAGCAACTTGACAGATTCAACGTGCTGCTCGCTGAGTCTATAAATAAATAACGGATTTGTTCGGTGACAAGTCCCAAAATACAAACGTCGAGTGATGACCTCAAGCTGCACCCCATAATACTGTTCGGAAATGTTGGAAAAATGCGTCAAAAAGTTCGGGCTCATTGGGGTGGGGCGTGTTACGCTCCTCTTTTATGCACCAGATTGAAATTAATTCACCAGAAATGAGTTTTCAGTTGAAAGACTTTTCGGACACCTCTGTACGATGTTGAGAGACCAGGTAGATAAACCAAGCTTTAAACAGTGACAATAAAATGCAAATAAGCAGGTATCCTTACACCTGGAAAACCTGGAAAAGTCAGGAAACTTAAAAATGTCTGGAAAAGTCAGGCTTATTTTGAAAGTCATTGAAATTCAACGTATATTCAACGTATATAGCCATGTTGTTGAGATCCAAAATTAATGCTTTTACATGGTTAGCTCAGGGCCAATTTTCCACGTTTTCCGAGGACAAAATAGCCAAATTTTCCACGTTTTCAGAGTACAAATTTGCAACATTTTCCGAGTACAAATTTGAAAAAATTTCCACGTTTTCCCAGGACAAATTTGCAAAAATTTTCCACGTTTTCCCAGGACAAATTTGCAAAAATTTCCACGTTTTCCGAGCACAAATTTGCAAAACATTTCCACGTTTTCCGAGGACAAATTTGCAAAACATTTCCACGTTTTCCGAGGACAAATTTGCAAAACATTTCCACGTTTTCCGAGGACAAAATTGCAAAATTTCCTGTATGCGTTTATCCGAGGACAAATTTTCAACATTTTCCGAATACATGTACAAAATTGTTAAATTTTCAAAACAAATTTCTCGCAAATTTTGTTTAAATTTTGCAGAATATTTACCCGTGTCGATTTTTTTTTAAAATGTCAATTTTTTACATAATCATTGGTCAGGGAATTTTTTTTTGAAAAACCTGCAATAGTTAGGGAAGTTGAAAATGAAATTTCTGGGGGTACCCTGTAAAAAGAATTTCCAAGATAAACAACACCTTTTCTTCACCAATCACCAATTTAAAAATCTTTAAAAATATCTTGTAAATTATTGGTGGTTTATTAATTTAAAAAAACTTAAAAAAAATGTTGAAACATTAGGAACAGTGAGCAAAAACGTTGAAAATTTATTGGAAATTGGTTATTCTGTATCTACGGGATGCCATGTGTCGATGTTCGCTGCCCGGTAAATAGTGACCAGGGTGCACCCCTGGAGGGGGTGCTTGTGAGTCCACCTTTTGGCCTCTCCCATTTTCTCTTTCTTTTCAATTTAATTGTAATTCAATTAAGAGTATCATTGTTGTTACTCGCACCTGTGGGCATACTTTTTGGGCAGGACATGACATCGCAATCCTCTGGCTGTCAGTCACCCTGGCGTGGGGTAGAGTGTGAAGTTGGTCACGTAAGGTTCTCACTCTCGCGCACCTGCAGCTAGGGGGCGGGCGCGATGAGTGACCCCTCACCCCCCCTCGAGGGGCGACCGGTGTCCGAAAAAAAAAAGGCGAAGATTACCATGAAAAGCTCAATTAGCGAGGGGATTAGCGAAGATCGAAGGTGGTCAAATCAGCGATGACCACCCTTGACCCACCCCCGAACTAAGGCGCTGACACTCCGTAGGAATCTTTGAGGAGCGGACGTCAGGCGGCGCAGCGATCGGAAAAATACGGAAAACACATCATGTGGGTCTACCAGTGATCAGGGGGGGTTGGGGTAAATATCTCGTTTCTTAAAATTAAACATTTAACGTCATATCCCATCGACAACGCCCTCTGGGTGAGGTCGCGTTGAACGCCAGGGGCCGCACGCGCAGCCTCATCGCCCCCTGGCGGTCTAAATCGCGATAGTCATTCAAAACCTTTTTTATTATTGATTAGATGCGCTTAGGGTAACCTAATAGCCGAACCCATACATGTTTATCCCCTCACCTGGCTCACCACCACCGTCGCGCCCTCTATGCCTCCGAGCCTAAACAAGCATCAAATATTTACCAATTATTGGCTCACGGTCTGCATATGGCCAAGGGCTCGTATCATTCGTGCACAATCTAGATATGGGTACAATTCAGGCGAATAAAAAAATCGAAATTTGGGGGAATATCATGACATGAGTATTGACCCCATAGTTGCAATAGTTACATTTCGGATGTTTCAGTTATTAAGGTGAAGGGCACGTAAAATGTCAAAAATGATATGTATTTTATTCAATATTTCACGTAATATTTATAATTTCTTAAAAATAAAAACTTGCTTCGGGAAATTATGAAAGTTATGGGCGAGATTGACGCAAAAAACTTCTTATTTCTCACTTAATCTTCTTAAAACTTAATTTTCCAAAAAAAATATTTTATTATTATCCAAAGAATGATCACATCTTCCCGAAATCGGTGGTTATTTTCAAGAAATAATTGTATTTATTTTTTCAAATTAATTAATGATTTTATTCCCCCCAAATCGACTTTTATATTATCCAAAAAAAACTGCTTATCACAATATTAAGATATACAGTATACATTTTTTTCCAAAAGCAACATTTTTTTAGAACAAAAACATTACAACTTTTCTTTTTTTAAAAAAAGAATAAAATATCGGCTCAGTAAGTTGTTTAAAAACAAAATAGTAGTTACTTTTCCCTAAAATGACATGTTTAAAAAAACATTTGTTGTATATTAAAGTAACATACACGTAGATGTTTTATAAACGTAACATTTTTTTATCGAAACTATATGTTTTTGTTTTTGTTTTTTTTCCCTTTGTTTTTTTCAAAAAAAAAAATTACTTAATTTCTATACGAAGTCATCCGCAATTTAATTTTCCAAAACTTAAAGTTTTCAGAAGACGATTTATATATTTGTACAAAACGATACAATTTTCCAAGAACGATAAAAAAACGATAAATTTTCTCCGAAATTAATATATTTTTGTTGGAACAACTAGACTTTAGGCTCGAATATACGACCAGAGTCATGTTCTGACCATATACCCTGACCACTGACTTTGAGATGGCCACCTGCGAGCCAAATGGGTATAAACTGACCAGCAACACGAAAAAGGGCATTAGTGATTAAAGGGATTTCCCCGGTTTATCCTTTGAGCTGAAAGAGAGAGGGTTAAATGACGAAAATTTTTCTATTGAAGAAGTAAAGTTTTTAAGTGTTTTGAAATTTCTCAGCGGAGAAAAAGGAGAAAGCTGACCAGCTGACCTCGATGATGGACTTCCCCTCGCTAGTTCGCACTCGACACAATTATGTCCGAGTTTTAAAGTGGATAAAGCTGTGAAATGGTCAAAATGGCAGGTGACGAATAATAGGATTAATGCTTCCACATAAATCCATAATCTCGAAAAATGTTTGAAAAACTTTCTTCTTTAGCCCATTGAGAAAGACAAGAATTCGCGTGGGGCAAAAATTTCGACAATTTCAACTCGATGAAATCTCGCGTTGAAAGCGAACTGCAGTACCATGCCAAGGACGGATTAATTTACTTTAATTTAGGGGCCTATACCTATTTAAGTGTCAAATAAATGTACCAAAATGATATTTTTTTGATATACTGGATTACCTACATGTACATTGTAATCCAGTATTTACAGTATGAATATAGTATACTGTACTTCAAATAAAAATATAATGAAATATTGTCCCCATGTAGCTAGTGACCACTTCACTCGCCCTAATTCGTTGGACTCTCGTTCTAATAAGGTGTAAATGTACTTATGTTGGGATATCTTTGTTCGTAAGCTGAGGCAAGTAAAGGAAAACGTACATTACGCAAATTTGCAGGGTACCCCCAGACCTGGAAATGTCCGGCAGAAGCCAGGGAAGTTGGAAAAGTCAGGGAAGAATGCAATGGCTTATTTTGGAAAATGTCAAGGAAATTCAACGTAGTAATGTTGTTGCGATATAAAATTAATACTTCTACGTGATTAGCTCAGAGACCATTTTCCAAGTAGAAATTTGCAAAATTTCCCACGTTTTCCGAGTACAAATTTGCAAAATTTCCCATGTTTTTCAAGTACAAATTTGTAAAACTTAATTCCCATGTTTTCCGAGTATAAAAATTGCAAAATTATCCAGGTTTTCCGAGAACAAATTTGCAGAATTTCCCCACGTTTTCCGAAGACAAATTTGTAAAATTTCCCATGTTTTCCGAGTATAAATTTTACAAATTTCCCATGTTTTCCGAGTACAAAATTGCAAAATTTCCCATGTTTTCCGAGTACAAAATTGCAAAATTTCCCATGTTTTCCGAGTACAAAATTGCAAAATTATCCAGGTTTTCCGAGAACACATTTTCAAAATTGTCATTAATAAATTTTGCAAAATAAAATATAAAATGACATTGTCATTGGTCAGGGAAATTTTTCTAAAACCTGGAAAAAGTCAGGGCAGTTGAAAATGAAATTTGTGGGGGAACCCTGATTTGGATTGCATATGGGAGACATGTTTAGAGCTATGACGTTTTCGTTCGGAGATATTTTTTTCATTTGAAATTTGGTTTTTGGTCCCTCTTCCGCAAGCAGAGAGTGACGTTCCCAGTGGTTGGTCCTCCCCAAAAATGCGTTAATAGACAGACACGTCTCAGTCACTTTTCCCTTCGAGACTCTGGCCAAAATACTGCTTTAGCAATATCAAATGCTCACACGTGTTTCGCATCTGGACTCGTTCGCAGACGTCAAAACTACAGAGCAAATGTCAAAAAAAAAATGACGACAGCAACGCCCTCTACACGCCAAACTGAATTTTTAAAAATTTCAATAAAGTACGGAAAAAAGTTATAATTAATTTTAAAACGCATTAGTTTTTACGTGAATACACGTGCTCTACATGTACTAAACATTTCAATTGAAATGCCAAAATATGCGTAAAATTGAAATAGTTTCAACATGTTGAAGAAATAAATTGTTTCGTAAATTTAATCGGCTTATTACACTTAATCTTGACTTTAAGGAATATATGAATTTCACCTTTATATTCAAAAAAATAAGTTAAATGCCAAAACACGAGTATCATTTGGAATAATTCCAACACGTTGAGAATTTTTGGATATTTTCATTAATTTAATCTATTAATCATAAGTTATTTATTGCCACGACTGAATGGATAATAATGATAAAATAATTAATAATCCAAAAATGAACTTCTCCACCTTAATATTACAGTATTATGTTTTTATTTTGTAAAACATGTTTTCCAATATTTCAAATAATATAATATGAAAATCATTTAATTTTTGAGTATTTTGGGGTATTTTCAATAACTTATCTATTAATTATGAGTTACAGTATTTATTTCCAGGACTGAATGGATAATAATAATAATAAAATTAATAAATAATAATCTAAAAATGAACTTCTCCACATTAATATTACAGTATTTTTTTGTGAAACAAGTTTTCCAATATTTCAAATAATATAATATGAAAATCATTTCAAACAATTAAAGTTCTTTATCATCACGACAGAAATTGCAACTATTTGAGGACAATTTTTAATTGTAAACTCGTTTTAAATGTATAGTTTTTCATCTTATTTAAGAAAAAATCTTCATTAGCCATAAACTTATTTTTATATCGATATTAATGCTCACCAGATTGCATCGAATCGAAATCTCAGGAATTTTTAATGTTGTATTTTCATTTACACGTACTGTAGACCTATGCCTGTTTTCAAAAATGCTTTTAAAAATAAACGTGTTTCGAAAATTACGTTTCAAACCATTTTCAAGACTTTTAGAGGCTTTTAGAATCGAAATTTCAGAAATTTTTAATCTTGCATTTTCATTTACATGTATGCCTGTTTTCAAAAATACTATTAAAAATAAATTAAGTAAAACCTGGGAAAGTGTCCACCTTTGAATGGTGACCACCTGTTTATGTTGACCACTTTTTAGTGTATTGTTTTTTCTAGTGTACATTTCCTGCA
>JAQGAO010004000.1:0-15954 GCA_034697705.1 Ommatoiulus sabulosus | reverse complement strand
TTTTTTTGTCATAATGAAAAATAAAATAACAATTGCAATGAGAAGCTTGGCAAAACACTAGATTTTGTAACAAGTCTCTGGGAATGGAGCTGCTAGCAGACTGAGTAGCATTTTGCTTTCATCTGGGAAAATTTCCCTGACCACTCATCACAATTTCCCTGACATTTCCATGACTTCCATGACCATTTCCCCCCTGACTTTTCCCTGACTTCCCTGACCTGTGGCCAGGGACTCTAACGGATCCCAACCCGACAAAAACCCCATTCAAATCCGTATATTTACCTGTGTGGATGCGGACGTGGCCCTTGAGCTGACCGTTGTTACTAAACGCCACCTGACAGTGAGGACAAGGGAAGCGTTTTGGCCTCTGTTTCTTCGTCTGTTTCCCGCTCGGGTTGACCGCAAAATTGTCTTGTCCGCAATCACCGTTGACCGTCGGGTCAGGTCCATAGGACAATCCTGGACCGCAGGGCCCATAGTTGACTAGAGCCGTTGATGGACAATGTCCCGCACTCACGAGTTCGAAATTGGCCGTCGACGGCACTGGGGCTGCTGGATGGCCGTAGAATGCGTTTCCAGAAGGGAACCAAACTTGGTTTAGTTTTCCCGGCTGACCACTGACCATTCTAGGCCGCGAGGCCCTTTCTTGGGCCTTCCGACGGTCACCGCAATACCCGATTTCAGCAGACAACGACAGGCCCTGATCGAGTTTTTCCGGGAGAGGTTGGCCATTAGTCGTCTTGGGTCTTGAATTTTTTTCTTGACCGCTGGTCATCTTTGGCCTCGAAATTTTCTCTTCACCGGCGGTCATCTTGGGCCGCGGAGATGAAGCTTCTCGACAAGAGTCTTGCCCACCAGCCCATGGCCGGAACAGCTTGGCCGCGCACCGGTCAGCGTCGTCGCCGGACATTGTCCACTGTCCACTTCAGTTACCGATGGTCAAGTCAAGTGTGGTCGTAGGTTTCGAAGAGCGGGCGTCATCCAGATTTTGTATACTCAACAAATATATATCCAAATGTTTATAATTTGATCGAAGTTTCGAGTGATGTCCTGACTCCGGTTTTGATCAAATATCAATTTAGAGGAAAAATTCCAGTTGCGGTTACAGTCTTCAAGATTGGGGAAAATTTCGATTTTGATCAAACTTCACATATACACTTACTGTATATGTTGAAAACCAGAGAAAAGTTCGGTCGAAAGGTCAGCTATAACTCGAAAATTTCACTCGTGATCGAAGTCCAGTGGATCGGCACAATGCCCGGATGTGGTCAAAATTTCAGTTTTTGACCGTAATTCCTGATGAACGATTCCGAATAATTGAAATTAATCGTAATCGACGATTCTGTTTAGTAGAAATTCCCCAAAAAAAAAACGATTCAAACGTAAACTTGAATCAATGGTCCGGCCAAGGTCAAAATTTTCGATCGATTTAAAAACCGCAATTTCGGCGAGAATTGCGCGAATCAGTTCCGTTGGTGGTGGTCATCTGGGGCGATCGTGTAAGGACCCTGCGTCCGATCGTTTTGGCGAATTTTAAATTAATGAGATTTGGGGAGCTTGGGTGATTGGTGCCCGGGGCGCCTTCTCTCGCCATAGGTGCGATTTTTGGGGCGTGAGGTCTCTCGTTGGCTCCCGTTGCACCTTATGGTCCTGGCAGGGGGCATATACGGGTCCTAAGGGGTATCGCTTACCGCTTTTCAAAAGGCCCCGTTCGCCTTCTAGGGGTTGGACCGAACGAGTGGCTCTTTAGGGGAGTCGTCGGTGTGAAAGGCCGATTAGTGCCGTGACTAGTGACTCCTAAAGTGACTAAATCTCTATTTAGTGGTCTTACCTTTTGTGATGACACTAAATTCCTGCGAGGACTTCAAAAAAGGTGCTGTTGGATAACGTTCTCGCAACTTGGGCCAACATTTCGAAAATAACTTCGGTTGCAGTTGACCCCTAGAAACAAACTTAAACTTCACATTGATTTCAAAATGAAATCATCTTTTGGCAATAAACGGAAAGTAGAAATGGACAAAAGTCTTATAAAGTGATTAACATGAAAGAAGAAATCCGCGAGGAAAATTGGGTAAGAAAAAAATAAATGCACGTAAAAAGTGAATGTGACAATAAACGGAATTAAAATGGGGGAAAAACGATTGTATAAATACAATTATACGTGAACAGTTAAGATGAAAGTAAAAGAAACAAGATTGGAAAACGAAACAAATATATAAAAAATGTACTTTAAATTATACGATGAATTTGACAAAAATCGATGTGGTAGACATTCTTAATCGAAAAATCGTAACAATCAATTGTCATACTTATACTTACAATAAGTCATACTTATTCAATTCATCACTGTCCTCATATTTTCATTCATTTTACTTTGCCATGGCGAAATCATTTATAATATATACATGTATACCAACCGCGTTTCAATTGTGTGATAAGTCGTGTAAACAATTGCGTTCATGTGTATAAAATAATAACAATCTGTGAAGATTTAATGAATATTTTAATGCACATGTATATATAGTTGACAGCAAACGAAACGAATTCCTACGAATTCCATACTCATTTAAAAGTTTGATATTTATACACATTGTATAGTCAAAACGTAAAAATTCATAATCGGACGAGTTCACGTATATAGAAATCGCTAAACAGACATAATTTCTGAAAATATACATTTTTACCACCTTTTGGAAAAGCATGTTTCTCGAATTCAAAATGAATCCATTTTACATTTTCTAAACGTCCGTAATTTTGACAAAAATATGATGTCGATGAAAAAAAATCTCAATGTATATACTTGAATCCTGCAATGATCGAAATATTTCAAATTGATTGGTTGCAAAGAATGCTTAAATGTAGAATATGTACGATATATATAGCCATTATATTGCAGGCTGCGTCCTTTGTGAATTATATATAGCGTGTGACGCGTTCTCTACACATGTATAATTCTGTGTTAAGATTTTACATAAATTATCTATTTCCAAATCAGAAAAACTGAAGCAAGCCAATTTAGAGTCGAAATTGACGCAAAATAGGCTATAACTAATGGATAGAAAACACCTCAAAGAAGTGGAAATGCGCTAAATGTTTGTGAATTAACAGTAGTTGCAAATGCAGTGTAACCAAAATAAAAGCAACTTATTATCAAGATAACCAGGGTTTATACTTTTAACTTTATTATGAAAGTACGCATTCCTTAAATATCGGTTTTGAATTTGGAAATTTATTGTATTTGAATATTCAAAACTGAATGATTCGTATAAGTATATACTTGAGAAAGACGATGGACTTAAAATATGCAATATATGACATCATTTTATCAGATCAAATTACTGAGTTAAATTATGTATATACCAAAGTTCCTCTCCCTATTCGATAAAAATTTGGATAATAACAGGGGACGACGAAAAGTGCTGGTATAAACTGAATAAAATAGCTCATGGCACAATGGTGGAATTGATTTGTTATACCTGAGGGCTCATGTTCCGATGCATCTACATTTTAATATAAAGTTTCATCATGAGCGAATAACTCCGAATGATCAATCAGATAATTCGTTTCAATGCACTCAACTGTTCCTATAGTCAGTCAGTAGTCGCTGAGTTTAGTCATTGGACTGAACATAAACGGGAAGCACTCATGGGTGCTCTCGGTCTTTCTGTGTCTGGATCTGAAGCCACGATTTCTGCCTTGACAACCACCTGTTGCTCGTCTTGCTCGGCCTTGGTCAAGTGGATACCCAAGATAGAAGCCACCACTTTTTGGAAACACAAATTCACCTGAAATTCGACGCTATACAGTATATTAACTATTGGCGACTGTTTTCATGCCATGCAGTGATCATAAATGTGCTACTCACTGATTCGCCCGTTTTGGCAGAAACACAATGTGAGGAAAGATAATTGAATTCAGCGAATTGTTTGTGCTTGTCCATGGACACAGCTCGGAAATGTTCCATGTCAGCTATATATGAAGGAAGCATTAATTATTAGCAATTCATGTTGCTTGAAATCTGAAAAAAATACGTTTTTCAACGAGACCAAATTCTAAGGTTATCAGGACTCAACTACATGTATATCATGCTGTACATGTATATACAGAAAAACCTGTTAAGACTATTAAGAGTGACCACCAAAAAAAAATGCTATGTTGGTCACTGTACACAGGTGGTAACTGTACAAAGAATGCGTGAATTATATTAAAATAATGAACATGTACAGTACACTGTAATAAATGTAGTAAAAAATCACAAAACCAAAAAAGTACAGAATCATCATATCTATGAGTTAAACAAAGATGTAATGTGACTCATCTGTTATCTGGTCACTTTATAAAGGTACATTGACAATGTAAAAATGGCAAAAAAGACAACACACACAGTGTCACACTGGTCACTGTACACAATAGACAGGTGGTCACTGGTCTGCACTATACGGAGAATTTTTATGTAAGAAATGTACACTAGAAAAAACAATACACTAAAAATTGGTCAACATAAACAGGTGGTCACCATTCAAAGGTGGTCACTTTTCCAGGTTTTACTGTATCGCGTTCTTCAGAGAAATGTTCGGAGGTCAACAGAAGGGTTATATTTCATTCGTTGTCACTGTGAAAAAAAATGGAAGAAAAACAGAATTTTTGGACTTTGATATTGCACGGAAATTGAGCTGTTGTTGAGCACCGCGGGTCATAGAGCAGCACCAGGCTCACGTTTAAATTTCTTCGGAAAAATATTCATGATTCCATGTTTCCCCACAAAAAATAATTGGGGTATTCAGACACAAGCTTTACGAATGGCACTTTTGGCAGTCGTGTAGTCAGGTGTGCCTAAGGAATGCATTAATTGGCTTACAACATCGATCACCTCGAGTAAATTTTGTTACACCAATAAGCGTGCCGTTTTTGCACACGTCTCTTCACGATTGCCAGAAGTGCCATCCGTAAAGCTTCTATCCGAGTACCCCCGTTATATTAAAATGTGCGAGAATTAGCAGTTTTTCCATGCTCAGTACACCGTTTTCGGCTTATTTCGCCGAGACGAAGTAGCTCTACGGCAAAGAGCGAGTAAATAGTAAATTTCATCATCATTAATATGCATTAGTAGCACACGCACTTAATTAAATTAATTAGAAGGTCTGGCTCAGTTTTTTCCTGTTTGCTGAATGAAAACTGTTCTCACGCGATTTCAACTAATCCTCGGGGAGAAAACGTTGCAGTTGTATAAATTTTTCATTAACGCTTGGCAACTTGCACCTACTGTATAAGCCTGATTAGTATATTCGCCGATTAAATCAGGATTCAAGCAGCGAAATCTATTTTATACTAATCAGCAGAGGTGCAGTTATGGGAGGGGGGAACGAGTTTAGACCCCTTCCCCCCCTAAGCCTACCTTACCTGTATACTAATAAGACTTTGGTGTCAATTGCCATATTGAATAAAAGCATATCAATCATAGATACTTATAATTTGCATTAATGATTTCACATTTACTTAGGTACATGTACATGGACATGTAACGCACATCATAGTACATGTATATTATTTATCTTTTTTTATACAAGTCGGTTGGAAATTTTCTTAATAAAATTAATGGTCACATTGATAGTGCGTTGAATTAATTGTGGGATCTGATGTTTTTTTAGGATCTTAAAAGTTGCCGCAACTAACCTTGAAAATACAGCGAAAATGTGTCGAAGGTAAGTCGATTTTCCAAAATACATGTACATCGCTTGATGTCGTCTATTGCTTACGAAATGTTTGCTGTAAAACAAACGTGACTTTGAATGGGCAAAATTTGTTAAACTTTCCCAAGTTTATATACATGTTAAACGGTATCCCCTAGATGGCGCTGGATACATGTATTTTGCTTGCGTGTTATTTTTGGGGCAAAACTGCTTTGAAGAAAAATAAACAACGTATCCAAATTTATAAACCTTCATGTTTTGACAAAATGTACTAACCATGAATAGTAAGTTGTGTTTTTCGAGTAGGCCTACACTACTATGTACAAATGGAAAACATGCCCTAATCGGTAATTTAACTTGATTTTTTAAACTTAAAAAATTCGAACGATGATGTGCCCGAGAGCGAGTTTTTCAAAAACGCTCCTGTTATTTAAAAAAATTCTGATGAGGATAAATTTGCGGGAGAAGTTGAACAGATAGCGATTAATAGTTTGATTTCCAGCAATCAAGTTTGAAAGCCTATACGCCGCTAAATCTCAACCAATTCAGGTTGTTTTTTTCACATTGTTTTTTTTTTATCCGAAATTCGGTAAATCAATCGATCACTGTAAGGAGGCAGACAGGAGCCCAGACGGTCAATTTTATTTTCTCCATTTCACTTTCCCCTAGAGCGTATAAAGTGGACAGCCAACGGCACTAATTAAAAGAAGAGGTAAAAGCAGCGCATGCAGTAGCCATTGAACATGATGAATGACCCTAGAGCTGGCGACACCTACAGGCACTAGCTTCTACTAAACCAGCTGCATATTTTAAAAATTTCAACTTGAAATCGCTAGGGGGCTCTGGGTGCTCCCTTAACGAAAATATACATGTAGGAGAAAAAAAAGCGCAGAAATCGATAGAACAAATTTCTGCCACACTGATTTTCGAGCTTAATTTATTCATTGGTACGATGAACGCCCACATTTCGATCCGTTTTATCCCCGAAATGTCAAAATGATATCGCTCCAGAACTCACGTTTTTATTCCGAAGAAAAATAGAAGAAAAAAAATACTGATATAAACATCAGGCACCATTGCGAGCTTGCCTTTTAAATAGGGACTTTTAAAAATCGTAATTTTTTGCATCTTTTTATTGAGAATTAACCATTTTAAGATAAAAGGGGGAGTGTCAAACTATGAAATTTGTCATATTTTGAATTTATATGGTATTTAAGATGCAATCATTATTAGGAGCGCGGATACATTAGGGGTACTCAGACATGAGCTTCGTGACTCGCACTTTGACAGTCGCGACGTCACGTGTACAAAAGAATGCATTAACTGTTTTAAAAACGGCAATAAGCTATAGGGTAAAATTTTGAAACCAATTAGTGTGTCGATTTTGCACGCGACTTGCCAAAATACGATTGGTATTAAGCTTCTTTCTGTCTGAGTTCCGCTATTATGGATTTTAGAAAAACAAAACGTGCGGTGAGCTCGCAATCAGTTTTTTTTTTAAAAAAAAATTCTTAGTTTATCCTCAACGAGTAAATATAGAGTAATCCAACATTAATTTTATTGATTATACTTTTTTAATTTAATTTTGGTGTTTAATTTTTAATTGGGAGGATACTATTGATAACAACAGCTGAAGATATGGGAAAGGAATTATTTGGTGGAAAATCAATTTCGTTGGTTTTGTTAAAACCTATCATGATAAAAAAGATGCGATTTAATATAAACTTTTCAAAATTGGAATTATTTGCCTTTTGCCCACTTTTGTTGTACATGTATAAACGTCAATCTGGATATAATTACATTCGCAAAAAAGCATGTACATTACATTTAAAAGAATTGTGCGATTTCAAGTGTATATCGTGGCTACAAATGCAGAGCTATACGTATACGAGTCTACGGGTAGATGGTTCCCGTGAGAATGTCTTTTGGACTATAGAATAGGGGTACTCAGACAGAAGCTCAACGATGGCACTATCGACAGTCGTGAAGTCACTCGTGCAAAATCAGCGCACTAATTGGTTAAAAAATTCACTGGAAGTTACCTCTGTTTTTAATCCAATGAATGCATTCCTTTTGCGCACGTAACCTCACGACTGTCAAAAGCGCCATTCGTAAAGCTTCTGTCAGAGTACCCCAAATATATACTCGTTGCGTAAACATTGAATTGTTCGTGCGAAACAAAAAGCACCGACTATGTCGCTATAGAACTATTATGCAACGAGGTTATTGGACGCTTCTACCTAATTGATCCGAACGACCAATATAGATGGCGTGACGTCATTATTACGTCGTCGACGGATCGATAGTGAGTCGCTTCATCAATAAATGGGAGGATTTTTTGTAATTTTTGAATTATCGAGGTCATGGTTGGAAGAAAGCGTTCGCGAGCCAGATGGCGCGACACTCAAGATGTAATAGTGAAACGTCGGGTCGTGCCGAATATGCTAATTAAGTTGCCGTGGCAACGAGCCTTCTCATTCAAAATAGACACTTTGCCAGAAGCCAGGAGCTACTCGAATGGCCAGTAGATGGCACTACGAGCACCGACTCAAATTTAGAGTTCAATGAACCAGTTTGCTGTAAAATTCCTTCATCGACTGCCGACATATTTATCTACTGCAGATTGCAAATACAGCAGGGATCGACCCTCCCTTCTTCGATGAAATTTGACCCATTGTATGCGTCGCGATGCTCTTGACCCAACTTTTGCTGCGCGCCCCTGGTGGTTGAGCAGCACTGGTGCACTTTCTCACTGAACTCTAATTAGATATAATTAAATTACTGATTGAACTAATCGGATTTTCTCGCGATCCTTTAACGGGCCATTACATAAAGTAGTGGCCCGCTCACGACTAAAATGTAATAGAATAGTATAAAAATGCAAAAGTAGACGAGTTTGTGGAAAATGAGACTAACTTGCGTAACAAAGTAATTAACCATGGACAAATAGGTTATTGAAATCTGCGGAGTAAGTTGAAAAAAATGGGATATTTTTACGCTAAATAATTGTTTATTGTCTCAGATACAGTATGTTACAAAATATTAGGCACTGAACGTGACTCGTGTTTCATTCACAAGACGCAAATCGTTACGTGAGAACGGCAAGATGACCACAGACAAAATGCAGTAAAATTCAGTCCCGAGTGAGTTTCGGAAGTATGCATTAAAATATCGAGAAAAAAAAATGCTTGAATTCGGTACTAGGGAATTCCGTTAATTAACTGCGTTGTTAATTGGTTGCTTTAAGAACCTTGCCAATTATATTCCCACCGAAAATAGTAATTAACGATGCTGCATTTCTCATGCAAATGTTTCGTAAGTTTAATTAACGCTAGTTTTTTAAAAGTCGCAACATAAAAAATACTGTATAAACAGCAACAAAAAATGTCAACCCTTTTACTTTTAATAAAAGTGAATCTCGCAAGCTAAAGATAGCATGTTGTCAAGTTTTTAAATAAGAATATTTTCCAAAGGAGGCTCCAGAATGAGCCAATGGTAGAGCCCATGCATCGTAGGATTTGCGGACCTTCATGTATACATGTACCTTGTTTTTGCCCTCCCTGCAAATGCTGCCAGCCTATATATAACGTGCAGTTGCGCGAGATGAATCATAGATGGCGTTTGGAGTTATAAGTGAGTTTCACACTTTTCAGGATAAAAATATTTCTTTAAATAGGCTTTTACTCGAAATGAGATGGCGATTGGATTTGGCTAGAACTAAAATCAAAACATTTAATAAAAAAAGGGTTGCATTTCAGCCAGTCTAAAAATTTAATTGTTATCTACGGGATAATTCCCACTGGAGCATGTGGAAAATGGCCCTACATTAAAGATGCTTTCCTAATTTGATCTAAAAATTTAAAACTATTTAAAAATACATTTTGTGTCCTGTCTGAATAAGTGGCGATATCGTTGTATTAATATCTTACACTATACAGTGTATACAAAGGCATTGCAGGTAATGCACCCTAAATCTGTCATCGTTAAAAATCTTAACGTTTACAAATCTTTTTTCGTACCTCGACTCATTTTGACAGGCTTAAATAGCTGGAGGGCAATTTGTAGGAGACTCAATTCAACGTGTAAAATACTCATTATCTTAATCAGACCTTGACCGATACGCCATTTTTTCTCCTCGGGATTATCCCTATAGGATTTTTGAGGAAAAAACGCCGCTTCGTCCACTCGGCTGCAACACCTACTGTATAGTTTCCTTTTATGAAAGCATTTTTCATAACAAAAGAATGAACACATGATGGACTATGGTAATAGAGCTGTTATCAACATTTTTTATATGCACATTGATGCTAGTGTGTAATTAGTTTAGTTTTTCTGCGTGTTCGACACGTTCATTTACGAAGAGTGTGAAAAAAGTTATGGCTCTTTCTCACCTAATCCGCGATGCTAGGCCAACCAGAAAACTTGACAGAAAATTAGGCATCCAGGTGAATCGACAGACCCGTAGGCGTTCTCAGAAATGCGATCTTATTTTCGCAGTATGACCTATCAACTATATAGTAATCTTAGAAATTTTCTAGCAGAATTTTGGCATTCTGCTTGGCTGCACTTTATCGCAGTATGCATACTGCGAAATCAAGAAATCAATTTAATTCATTACTGTACAGTCATGCAATTCAATGTGACAGAAATTCTTATGGACAATTCATACACAAGTTCAGAACGATACTTCTAAACAAGACATATGACGCTCATACGGCATCGTTTAGATGTGCCACATGTTTATGTGAACATGTGCTATGTCAAACTTTTTTGAACTCGATGATTGAAGCGCGATCCCATTTTTTGCTAACTTGTATACTACTAAAATAAACTCGTATAACTCGTAAATCTTGGAAAATATGTTTCGCTTACTTATTGTATACTTCTCCATAATATAATTGTTGAAAATGTGAAATCAAGACGTACCTGTTTTTCTCAAGATAATCTCGGCGATGTTCATGTTGCAATGGCGGCATTTTTTTTTTCGAACGTACTGCATACTCACTTTTCACATTTTTTTAAAGTTCCGACATTAATTTCTGTCACAGAAGGCGGTTATAAACCTACAAACCGCGAGCGTTTTTCAGATCCAAAAGCACTTCAAGGGTCCGATCTATACTGTATTTGCATTCGCGCATTCAATCTATAAATGTAAATCCATGACTAAACGCATGTAAGCAAATCTGTTCGCATTAAACGAGCGGGCGAACTGAAAAGGTGACCTTTGGATTTGAAATTTGGTGACATTCTTGTGTGAACACGTGACAACATTGCAGACCCTATAATATTTAATTGTAATTGCTACATAAATTATAAGTCAGTCAATTTTAAGCATTTTACGGAATGGACAAGTTTTTTAGTATACTGTCCGTGAAAACAAAATCACGGTACATGCATACTATAGGGGTGCTCTGATAGAAGTTTTACGAATCGTACTTTGGCAGTCGTATAGTTCACCCAAGGTCATCGCTATTTCAGGCATTCCCTTTGAACAAGTGAACATCACAAAGGCCAAAGTGCGAAGCGCAGTGTTGTGTAACGCTTCTGTTTGAGCACCCCTAAAGTACATGTACTGTATGCAGTCTATGCAGGTATTAAAATCTCTGATGGCAGGCGATTCCTGTAATCAATCTTCCGTAGCTGACTGGTGTGCTCAAGTGATACAATCCCTCTTCCGGTATAGTTTCAAGGTCAAGAGCAATAAAAATGACAGGTGCGCGAGGCACAGTATGACCTTTAAAACGCTAATGTAATTTTACGAAAGAAGTTTTTTAAACTGATTTTATTAAAGAAGAAAACCGACTCTGACCCAGTTCCTTTAATTACCCAACAAATGATGAAAGCCCAAAACCAAAATTGGAAGTACAGTATCTATACTGTAGGTACTGTACATGTAATATACAGTAGCCTAGATTTGGTGGCAGATGTGTCCACGAGGTGGCGTCGAATGTCGTCTTCTCCGTAAGATACCTGTAGAATCGAGCTTCTGACTTGTTACAAATCTACAAAAACCCGGATCTACAGGGTAGTTTACGAAGAGACATTAGCATGGACCATCGCCGCCATCTTGGTGTTTCTCCCTGGAATTTATACTGTACAGTATATCATTTCATGATGATTTGTCAGCGTATCTGAAAATAAAAGCAAAAACAAAAAATTAGTGATTAGTTTTTTTTAATAAACTGGAACTACAAATGCCATGAGGTGTACAAGTAAAAGTGCCCAGCAAATACGAAAAAACACGGTGTCCACAATAATTTTCTACTCCATTATTACCCCTACAAATGCTAAAAATCAAGGGTATACATGTACGTGCGATTTTTACATTTTTTTTCAGAAAACACAACAACATTGAAGGCAAACTACCAAGTCATTGCCCACGCAAGAATTTGTTCATACAGTACAGTCAATATTATCCAACAAACAAAAATGATCAAATATTCTAGGAGATACTTCGCTTGATACAATGTACTTCGGAGATATAATGTAGTATTTTGCAATGGTCCGTTTGAGGTGTGATACTTGAAAAAATGAACATACAGTACAGTACACTGTAGATGTAACTAGGTTTTGGGGAGGATTTGGGAAAAGAAGTGGAGCGAGATCTGGTAATCATTTCATGGGGAAAAATTTTTTTTGTACCTACCCTAGCAGTGTTACGTCATGAATGGGGGGCCCCCTATAGTGAACTCAACAATAAAATGTCGCACCAAAAAAGTATCTCTGTTACAAAGGTGGCAAAAACAAACAACCTGTTGTTATTGGCGCCGATCTCAGTAGCAACCCGAAAGCGATCCATAAATAAACGTCGGCTTTCTTTGAAAGCGCTAATTCATCCTGTTCGCACCGAGGTGTTAAATGAGATCAGCTGATCAAGATGGTCATCTTCGCAACTGGATTAAGAGGCTGCGAGCGAGCAATGGAGTGGAGTAGAGGGGGGCCCTTTTACGACTTGGGGAGACACCCTATATATACGTGATACCATAAAATATATCCTTTTAACAGGGTGTTCTCTTTCACCCCCCTCCATGGAAAGTACAAACTGTTGAAGAACAACGTTTAGCGAACGTATCGCAATCGAGATCATTAAACTTTCACTCGATTGTGTTGTGTTGCTCAAATTAACCTTTTAATTGGGTAATGAGTAATGAAGTAATGAGTTCGATCGCTAATGCCCCATGGTGGCAAGACGTTTTCTCGGTGCACATGTATTATAATTATCCACAAATTGGGCCAAAATATAAATCCCCGTCCAAAGGCAGGGGTGTATTGTGTCACGTTGTTGAACACTATTGCCTTGTACATTACATGTATTTTTGACACCCCAAAGGTTAAGAAGGGCGGCCCTCGCAAAATGTCGCATGGTTCACAACATTGAATCTGATGCAATGTCATAAAACTGAAAGCCAACAAAAATATGAAAATATGAAGTCAAAATAATACGTAAATTCCATCATAATCGTTTAGATATTTAGTTTGGGTATTAATTGTTATGTAGCTTGTTAAAATAAGACAAATGTACTCTTTATTTAGCATTTATGTTTTTCAAAATATTTGTTATTCGATAAAGATATGCAGCTGAAATACATGTAGCCCAAGGAACATAAGAAAAAACGAACGATGTCATCATTAATCATTAAATGACGAACCTTTGTTGTGACAGATATACAAATTTATTTCAATGATGACAACAAGATATAGGTTTTTTTAAACAAATAATATTGTTTTTAAAATTAATAAATTAAATGTTTCATTTCAGTTATTATTATTTAACAACATTTTGATTCAATTATTAAACTCGACTATCAATGTATTTTTGAAATATCGCTCGTATAGTTTAATAAATTACTAGAATATTTTTTTATTGTGCATGCAATAATTGGGAAAGTGGACGGCTTTGAGAAAATAACCTTTTTGTTGTTGAAAATCGTGCACTCCAATTCAAATTTATCATAATAATTTTTTTTTGTAAAAAAAAAAGTCCGTGCATTGTTATTCAATTATCATATCAACCTTTAGAATGATTTTATGATTTATCTATATGGTTATTACCTTATTAATTCAAGCGTGAGTGCATGCTTACGCTCATTTATAATAATTTACGAATCTCAAGTTTGCGAGATATTTAAATTCAAGTCTTTTAATAAACGAATTTGTCATAAACTTTACGACATATTAATAACGTGTTTTCCGATATTTCCTGAAATTTGGCAATCACCTGCGTGGAAACACGTGATTTAGACGTTAATAAATTGCAAATTTATGCCTGAATCAAACACGAGGCCGGCGATTTCCGAAAATTTCTATATAGAAATCTACATACATGTAAAAACACGAGAGAGCAATTTACCACGGTTTATAACTTTCATTTTATACTGAAAATTATAGTTTTGAGTAATATTCCGGGTTTTCCAAGCTAGAGCTATTACTATGACGAATAGTTCAATTTTTTTGGCACGCGAGCCAATCATCAACGATACTAGCGCCATCTAGTGCCATTTCTTCCAACTGTTTAATTTAACCCTCTAAGAATTTGAATAATCATCAACGATGAATGGAGCTCTTTTAATCACCGATTAAAAATGAGTTTGTGCAACGAGGCATTAGAAATTTTGAATGCAGGTTATACATGTACTGTATGTGTGTATATTATACACGCGTGGATTTCTTGTGGGGCAGCGACATCCATCGACGGATTTTGCTACTACATGTATACATTTATATGCATGCACTTATTAAACCCACGAATTATTATTCGAATTTGTTCATTTATTTAGAAAACAAAACAACAAAAAAACTGGTAAGTGAAAAAATAAAATTGGAACAGTAATTTAAAATTAAACCCTAAACAAGATTTTGTATTAGTTTTTCGAATTTGTTCACTTATTTATAAGAATAAAACCATAGTATGTGAGAAAATAAGATTTTTGTAAATAATACAATTAAACGCGGTGCATTCCTTCATGGATAAGATTTTAATGTTGTTCGGTCATGCTTTTTGTTTGGGTTTTTATCAACAACGATTACGCAGGGATGGGTTTTAATGCAATTTGTGTACAAAAACAAAGTGGCGCCAAATAATTACAGGCTGCGCCCTCTATTTTTGTTTTTTGAAAAGGCCTAAGGACGGTTCATTCGAACAAAGAGGCGAAGGGGGAATTTGTGCGGATTCATTTACCCTTCGTTAGAAACTTTTAAAAGCTTGTAAATACATTAAAGTAATTAAAAACATATGAGAAAAAGGCCGAATTTGGGGAATTTTTTTTCCCTCCTCGCTCTCTTTTCAATCTAATAATAAAATGTGTCTTCTTCTGATTAAAAGCAAAGGCGCGATACAATGCGTTTAGTTTACTCTAGTTCGCGGCCATCTGCGAATGTGTTCGCCCGCAAATTCCTTCAGGGTGCCAAAATACTTTTAGGGGGGACTCGAAAATCCCTCTTCGTAGGGCTACAAACAGCCTGAAAAATGCATTTATCTTCCGAGCTGTCACGCATTTCCCTTACACTGGACAGGGCTTATTTTCAACGAGTCCAAAAATGGCCATCCAAACAGGGACTTATTTCAAAGGGTGGGGGGATTCGGAAATGGGGTAATATATATATACACGCATACATGTACATGTATTTCCAAAGGGCAGGAAAAATCTCGGTAAAAGTCAGGCTTTATCGAAAATTTTATACAGCACGTGTTGAAGAAATGTTTACGTAAATACATGTACTGTATACGCATCAACCCAGAAAGTACAATGTATATTTTGCAGAAATTTATGGACGACCCTGCAGCAACAATTGGCTTTGAAAAGCAAAATGGGGGAAAATAAAGCTACGAATCGTTTTATGAATTTGGTATTTTAGTTTGATTTCAATTCACTTCGCATGATTTAGAAATTCAAGATGGCGGCAATGAGACACAAACTCTCTCTTGGAGAATTTATTACATATACAGTATGAGACATGTAAAAATACGCTCGTCTCACGTGTTTATTGTAGCGAGGCATGCAATTTTGACAAATAGATAACTTTCACGAGCAGACGACAAGCAGATGACGCGGTCTTGCCCCGCCCAGATCAGACTTTGTGAGGTACATCAAGGTACTGGCATAAGGTGTTAAGGTATACGGTTTCAAAAATGATTGCCTTTGCTATAGATAAATTGCACGTGCAGGCAGCAGGCGCATTCGTTCAATATATCATTTTGCATTATTCTTTTATTTAATTATTTATTTAGAAATAATCGAGAAAATTCACACAATTTTTGATTTGC